>VXBB01005082.1:308-11372 GCA_013399915.1 Illadopsis cleaveri | reverse complement strand
GGGTGAGCTGAGCGGCGCCAATGCCGCAGGGATCGGAGTGGAGCTGAACTAGGGAAATGGAGCGGCCTGAGGGGGCAGCGCCGGTGATCCAGCTTCCAAGAACCTTGTCTGCCTTAGCTCCCACTGTTGTTTCTTAACCGGGAGTGGGCGAGGAGACATTAACCTGTGGAAGCTCTCATTTCGCATTCACAATTGCTTTTGTTTTCCCACATACCACTGGCCCCAGTGCAGGGCCAGTCCTCACCGTGCCTTTGTCTGGGAAACCATGTTAGGTGCTGTCTTCAGCAGCTTTTTGTTTGTTTGGTGGTGATACGTTTTTGTGAGTAAAACATCCGTTCTCTTTTGTACACCCTTTGTCATTAATATTATGATTATTGCAATTTTCACTGAGCTGTCACTCCAATTTATAATGTCTCCCTGTTTTCCTCCATTTTCAGAAGGTGCAGGGGTGAGAAGGGAGCAGCTTGAGTGGGTTTAATATTCCAAATAGCATTTAAAACCAGCACACCCGCATATGATTTTGGGAAACATTTTGGTGTATTTTATTTCATTGCTTATTTCCAGCCATAGCATAACTTAATTTTCTGCAACATTCTTTCTCTGAATAACAAAATCAGCAATTATAGCTGTAATATTCAAAGTGCTTACATTTTGGGAATACATTTTTGCACTTTTTTTGTGTGCTGAGGACTGTAAAAGCATTCTGAATATTCACAGAAAATTTTTATGTTTGCATCTAAAGTATCTGAACAACCATTACAAAAAGGATGATTTGTGATTGAAGGTTTATGATTTTGAAAGGGAGAAAATATATTTTTTTTTTCCAAAAAGTTCAAATCAGGGTATTATAAGCAGACTTGAAATTTAGCCTTTACTAAAGTGTTTTTAAAAATTCATACCTTGTTTCCTGCCTGCTTTTCTACCACAGTTTTCATTTAATTGCTTACATTTGTTTGTCTGACTTAAAAAAGGCTTCTAGACTCCTCAGGGACCTGAACATGCTATCTACTTTATACCAAAAAGTTTTCTTAAACATAAGTGGCCCTTCAAATAAGTGTTTGCTGTTGCTACAAATGTTGCTGATACTAATGTTGCTGTATGAATCTTTTATATCAATTTTCTGGGTTTGCTATTACCCACTTCCTAATCTTCATTAGCAGTATTTGTTCTTATTTGTTTGTCATTTTTCTTTTTCTTTTTTGTCTACTAGTCATCTTTTTATTTTTGACTTCTAGTTAACTGTGTTCTTTCTACAGTTCTACACCTTCCCATTCAACAGACATTATTCTGTGAAACTTCACTATCTTTCATCATCACTGTATAGGTGATTTAAAACAAAGTAAACCATTTAATTTCAAAGAATTTGAAGAATGTTAATCTTGAAGAAGAATCTCATGGTTAATTGGAGAGGAACATTCTAAATAAAAGGAGTATCACAAGAGGAGGATTTATGCTCCTTTGCTAAAATTGTTCTAGAGTTATCCTTGTTAATTCCAGCTGTCTACAAGATACTTATCATGCAAAGCAATTCACAGAATCATAGTATCACAGAATGGCTAAGGTTGGAAGGGACCACTTCAACCTCCCTGTTCAAACAAGGTCATCCTAGAGGACATTGCATGGAATTATGTAGAGCAGGCTCTTGACTATCTCTAGTGAGGAAGACTCCACACTCTCTCTGGACAATCTGTTCCAGTGTACAGTCACGTGCATGGTGAAAACGTTTGTCCTCATATTCAGACAAAACTTCCTGTGCATCATTTTCTGCCCATTGCCTCTTGTCCTATTGTTTGGCACCACTGAGCAGAGCCTGGCTCCATCCTCCTGGCATCCTCCCTTTAGATTCTTACTTTGATGCTTGCAACCCCCTCAGTTGTCTCTTCTTGAGGCTGAACAAGCCCAACTTTCTCAACCTTTCTTCATAAGAGAGGTGATCCAGTCCCTTAACCATCTTTGTAGCCCTCCTTTAGACCTCCAGGTGCTCTGTGTCTCTCCTGTGCTGAGGAGCCCAGAACTGGGCACAGCACTCCAGGTGGGGCTTCTGAAGCAATCCTTCTACTAGGCTGACTAGAGGGGCAGGATCTCAACCTGCTGGAACTACTCTTCCTAGTGCACCCGCTTTGGCCTTCTTGGCCACAGGGGGCTATTTCTAGGCATATGTCATGGACATTTCANAATGGCTAAGGTTGGAAGGGACCACTTCAACCTCCCTGTTCAAACAAGGTCATCCTAGAGGACATTGCATGGAATTATGTAGAGCAGGCTCTTGACNGTCCCTCTCTGCAGAGCTGCTCCCAGCAGGTTAGCCCCCAGGTGACACTGGTGTCTGTGGTTATCCTTCCCCTGTTGTAGGACCCTGCATNCACACTCTCTCTGGACAATCTGTTCCAGTGTACAGTCACGTGCATGGTGAAAACGTTTGTCCTCATATTCAGACAAAACTTCCTGTGCATCATTTTCTGCCCATTGCCTCTTGTCCTATTGTTTGGCACCACTGAGCAGAGCCTGGCTCCATCCTCCTGGCATCCTCCCTTTAGATTCTTACTTTGATGCTTGCAACCCCCTCAGTTGTCTCTTCTTGAGGCTGAACAAGCCCAACTTTCTCAATCTTTCTTCATAAGAGAGGTGATCCAGTCCCTTAACCATCTTTGTAGCCCTCCTTTAGACCTCCAGGTGCTCTGTGTCTCTCCTGTGCTGAGGAGCCCAGAACTGGGCACAGCACTCCAGGTGGGGCTTCTGAAGCAATCCTTCTACTAGGCTGACTAGAGGGGCAGGATCTCAACCTGCTGGAACTACTCTTCCTAGTGCACCCGCTTTGGCCTTCTTGGCCACAGGGGGCTATTTCTAGGCATATGTCATGGACATTTCATTGTCCAGCAGGACCCCCAGGTCCCTCTCTGCAGAGCTGCTCCCAGCAGGTTAGCCCCCAGGTGACACTGGTGTCTGTGGTTATCCTTCCCCTGTTGTAGGACCCTGCATTTGCCTTTGTAGAATGTTGGGGAGCTTTTCTCTGCTCATTTCTCCAACCTATCAAGGTCCTTCTAAAGGGCTGCACAACACTCTTTGGTAACTTGCTGAGAAGACATCTTCCCCTTCATCGAAGTGAGTAACAATTAAGTTAACCAATACTGGACCCATATTGAACCTTGAGAGCACCTCTAGTGACAGGCTCCCAGCTAGACCCTGTGGCAATGATTTGGACACTACAGAATTTGATGTCCACCCAGTTCTCTATCTACTGCCCATTCGGCCAATTCACACTCCCTGTATTTTTCTATGAGGATTTTGTTAAGAGACCATCCTGAAAGCCTTTCTAAAGGTAGACGATATCCATTTATCTCTCCTCATCATCCAGGTAGTTGTTTCATCATAGAAAGCTATCCAGTAGGCTGACCATGATTTACCTTTAGTGACTCCATTCTGACTGCTCCTGATCAGTTCCTGTCCACATGGCCTCCAGAATGAGGTTCTCTATTGCCTTCCCAGAATTGAGATGACTGATAGTTCTCTGTGCCGACCTTCTTTCCCTCTTTGAAGACCAGTGACATTTGCTTTCTTCCAGTCCTCAGACACTCCATGACCTTTCAAAGATGACAGTGAGCAGCCTCGCTATGATTTCCACCAGCTTCTCAGCACTCAGGGATGCATCCTGTCAGGGCCTGTGGACTCATGAATGTTAAGTTTGCCTAGATTATTCTAACCTGAGTCTCCTTGATCAGGAGTCAAGGAGAATTGGGTTAGACTCTGTCTGTCTTCCAAGTTTCCTTTACCCTGGTCTCCTGGGTTAGAATTTTCTGAGAGATGATCTTGTCAGTAAAGATTGATGCAAAGAAAGCATTCACTAAGTCTGCCTTCTCTTACCAGGCTTCCTCCACTAGCAATTATCCTTTTTTTCCTTTTATTATTGATGTACTTGGAAAAACACTTCTTGTTGTCCTGAATATCCTTGGCTAAATTTAATTTCAGGTGGGCTTCGGCCTTCCTTGTTGTTTTTCTACTTTGACAACCTCTCTATATTCATTCCAAGTGGTCTGGCCCTGCTTCCATCTTCACTGTGTTTTCTGTTTATGCTTGAGTAATGACAGGAGTTCCGTGATCATCCACACAAGCCTCTTTCCCCCTTTGTTTGATTGGGATGCATCGTTCTTGAGCCTGCAGGAAGTGATCCTTGAATATCAACCAACTCTTTTGGATCTCTGTCAGCTGCAGGTTGCTCTGTCCCATAGGATTCTTTCAAGAAGATTCCTGAAGATATTAGCTCTCCTAAAGTCCACGGTTATGATCTTACTTGCTGCCCTTCTTCATTCTCATCTGATACTGAACTCCACATTCTCATAGTCCCTTCAGCCCTGTCTGCCCTGAATCTTCAACAAACACTGAGACAAGTTCAGTTGGTTGGAACACAGTGCTAATAACACCAAGGCTGTGGGTTCACTGCCTGTACGGACCATTTACTTAAGAGTAGGACTTGATGATCCTTGCGTGTCCCTTCCAACTCAGAATAATCTCTGATTCTCCAACAAGATGTTCCTTCTTTGTTAGGATGAGGTCGAGCAGCACATAATTCCTGGTGGGATTCTCCCCTACCTGAAACAGGAAGTTGTCATTAATGCTTTCCAGAAGCCTCCTGGATTGCTTGTGCTTTGCTGTGTGTCCTTACATCCAGCAGATATAAGAGTAGTTAAGAACCAGTGTCTCTGACTTTGAGCCTGCTTTGAGCTGCCTGTAGAAGGCCTCATCCACTTCCTTCTCCTAATCAGGGAGCCTGTGGCACACACCCACAACAGTGTCACCCTTTCTAGTCCCACCTTTTATCCTAACCTGTAAGGTCTCTACTCTCTCTTCAGAGACAGAGCTACATATATTCCAAGTGTTGTCTCACATGGAGGGCAGCTCCACAGTAGGGCATAACTTCATGACATAAGTTTCCTTTCTGAATTCCTTAACCAAATTTAAAACCAAACTAATTACATATTCTCCCTGCACATCACAATGTATCACCATAAACACAAATTTCACATATATTCTGGTCTTTCAGCAGCAGTCTAATGAACTAGGAACTTAAAACTAATTGCTTCTACAAGGAGACTATGAAGATTGAGGAAATCATTTCATTGGCATATATTGATCTATCTTAAATGTAAGACACAGACGTAATTTTAATGAATAGTACTTAGTACTTCTTATATTAAGGATGCACCATTACACTCACAAAAAACAATGACAGCTGCATTAACAATGAGCAGTAGTCCCTTTTGATAAAGATGTTAATCTTTATAATATTCATACTACAGTTTTGTCAAGTAATGAAAGATATTTTTCTTCACCATAACCAAAACTGAACTTTACAGTCAAGAAAACATGGGTTGGAGTATTAACTTTTTTGGTTCAAATACACATTTTTTGAACTTGGTATAAGCAACTCTTTGTTTATTATGTCCACAATATGTCTTTTCATATAGGTGTAATTGTCTCATAACTATAAATTACAGATTCACACAGATTCAAAATCCTCTTGCTTTTAAGCATCGTGTTTCCTGATGATATTGTAAATATGCTTTTGTTCATTTCTTTGAAGGGAGAAATGAAGACGTCCTTTGCAGAAAAAAATGGTCAATCTTATTACCTTCACCCCAACAAGATTACCATAGATTTCATTCATATATGGTTTCTGACATTTATGCTACTTACACCCACAGGCATTTACTGAAAGTATAAACTTTAAAGTATAGCCATACTAGGCAGAAGTATAGTAACTCCAGAAGTGTCCCTGAAACTATTAAAAGAAGCCATCCCAATCAGCTAGAAATATTGGTCCATGGGTCTCAACTTCTTAGTTTTATCTTCCTTCTTTCCTCCTTCTTCTCAATCCAAGAAAGGCAAAATGAAGCTATCCTATTTTAGTTATCAGTTAAACTCTTGTTCCTTACCGTAGTAGTTTAATAACTTGTTACATGATGTCTTAGTTTAAGACAATTATAAGAGGCAAAGACCTCTCATATGTCCCCTTTAGTTTTAACCCCCAGATACAGAGGCGTTCAGTCACCTGGTCTCCTGGGAACTAAGAAAACAAGATGGAGCACATGACCCTCCTCCCAGGTGGCCACCTTGGCAGGCCGTGTGGACCAGAAGACAAGGACAATATGGTGAAGAAGCACCTGTTGGCTCAACCTTCCCCTGGAACAAAAAGCTCCGAGGGCAGGGGCTTGCAGAGGAGTTCAGGGAGCAGATGGGAATTGCTGTCATTCCCTGGGAAACTTCAGCCCTGTGGTGTTGGTACCAAAATCTGCCAGGTAGAAAGTTTCTAACACATTTTTGAATATTAGAAATCAGGCATTCTTTATTGAAGTATTCTCATCACTGAGAGAATCCATCCTCTAACTGAGTGCCCCCTGCATGAGGTAAACAAAACTTTTATCATTAATAGCGATTGCATACTCATCAGCTATCCCCACTTACATGATATATATGTATTACTTTATTTTACATAGTCACAACCCTTATCGAAGTCCTTATGTGGTTCTTTGGGGTCCGTCTTCAATGTCTGGTGTCCTTTTTAGGTTCCTTGACCTCCACTTTTGAGTAAGCGCAATATAATTGTTTTGTATAACTTCTGCTTTGTCAGCCTTGCAGAGCTGAGCTGGCATCCTGCTTGCATTTTGCCTGACTCATATTTGCCTGAGTTACATCTTTTATCTATTTCTCCAAGGCTGTGCTGTTCTGTACGAGTTCTACTGTCCTTATTGGTGTCAGCCCTGCTTCCTTTCAGCAACTGTGGTGGCATGTGTACGTATGACTTTGTGTGTGTGGTCAGTGCTGCCACTTGCTGCCTCCTCCTGCCATCCACTGGACTCAGCTGGTGTCAGTGCAGTCTTGGGCCACTGCCTCAATGGTGAGGGGGGGTGGGAAGAAAATGGACTTTCTGGTCACCAAAGAACAGCACTTCTTGCCCTGCTAGTCCCAACTGCAGTTCTGGAGCTGTCATTTCAGTACCGTTTGGCTTGGGAATAGCCCTGCTGCCTCTCCTCACCACCTTGTCCTGCAGAAGTGTCCTGAAAAGGCTTGGAAGTGGGAAAAGACCTGCTGGTTGTGCAGTGCCAGGGTTTGTCCTCCACTTCAGTGAGCCAGACAAAATGGACCTCTTTCTGGTTGTTGCCATGGCTTTTTCCCTGCCAAAACCACACCAATGGCTGTGACATGAGTGATATTTGAATAGACAACTCTGAAGCCCTTAACACCCTTGTCTCTGTGCCCAGGAAACATAGTAAAGGACATTAGCGAATTAGATTTTCACATATTTTGTGCCCTTTTACCCTTATGTCCCTGTTTCTATCACAGTATTTCAGTCCTTTGCAACCTCCTGTCTTTTCTGATAGTGCCAATGACCAAGGCAACTTGCCATGCTGGGTGAATTGCCAGTGTTATATTTGTTTTGCCGGGCTAGCCAGAAAATGAGGTGAAAATTGAGAATGCAATATTTGATTTTTCACCCAACTTATCCCCAGCTAGGGGTGTTACTGTCTAACCAATCAATGATTTTGTCTGTATTCAGAAAAGATTAATTGTCTTTGAGACGTGTCAAGTTTGACTGAAATTACGCAGCAGAGCAAAAAAAGCATGGGGTTAGGAGAAGTGATGGATGTGCAGAAACATGATAAGCACTGAACATCTCATGTCTTAGCCAGGTTAAGAACAGGCATGAAAACTATATTTCCCACTTTCATAGCATAAATTAGGAACCACTGTATAACTGCATTTGGTCTAATACAGTTCCAAATGTCAACGAAACAACAATTGGCTTTTAAACCTAAGTACTTAACTGTCTGTCTGAAATTCCCTGTTTGACGTTTGCACTCTTCAGTTCTTAAGAAATCATCATCACATCTTTTCTTCTGATGTAAAGGAGGTAAACACTTCTCTCCTATGCCTGGCTCCTTCAAGTATGTTTGGTCACACACCTGAAGTCAGTGAGTCAATGGTTTTAGAAAAAAAAAAAGGAAGAAAGGAAATATTACTCTTCAACTGAATTTCAAGCCTATTTTATCTCTTAGCTGATTAATTAACTGACATGTCATAAATGTTTGTATAAAGAAATAACAGGAAGCATGCACATAACCATCTTCTTACCCGATCATGCAATTTACCCAATATTTAAAACACTAATTTTTATGTAACATACTGTTGCAAGTATTTTTGACTACTTGACAGCATTAAATTAAAAAGCTGAAAAGGCAAATCTGATGCACGCTATTCCCTAGTGACAAAAGTACATGTATACATATACACATTTACTGTACTGATTATATATCATTAACTCAAATACCAGTATTCAATATTGTTTTAATCCAGAGAGGATTTTTTTGGTGTTTCTGTTGAAGCAACAAGGTTTTCAAACTGTTATCAGCCTGCACTTTTTGCCAGTCTAGCTTAGGAGAGACATTTCTATTCACTGGAGATCTCAGATCGGAAAATAACCACATGTTTAGGCACCAAAACTCAGCAAGTAACTTATTCTGTCACACTTTCAATAAATCTCGTCAGTTCCTAATAGACTCAGTGATATATCGTGCTGATAGGTCCATCAAGCATTTGATTTGATTTATGGCTAAATATTGACTTAAAACCTTGCATAAGAAAGAGGTTTAATGAGGAAAAAGGAAGTCCCCAAAGCTACTTGAAAATATTCACCTTAGTGTTTGCCTGGTCAGTTGTCTTTACAGTTCAAATCCGTCTGTGGGGAACAGTGTGGAAAAAATTTGTGTGTTTTAAAATATGGTTTGTGTAAAATTAAAAATGGAAAATGTATAACATGACTGTGATCGAGCCCAGGTGTGCAACAGTGAAACTCGCTTATCAGATCAATTCTCCGAGGAACAATAAGCCTGACCAAGGAGCATTTGCAACAAAAAGGAGTTGGCCAGATGCCGAGATGGCCCATAAGCACCGTCTCCTACCGGTCATCAACACCTGAATATGGAGGGGGGTCAAAAGACTCGGCCACCAGGGGTCCAGGAAACCTTTTCAGAACTGAAGGCTTCGGACTTACATATGAACACTGTACTGAGCCTTACAATACATTTCGCCTGAGGATATGAAAAACCGTATAAAAACTGAACCCTAGAGACTGAATGTGTGGTATGGGGGCATCAGTCTCTTGGGGGACTGTCTCTCTACCACCCACACCGGTGTTGTTTTTTCTTTTATTGTGGCTTTTCTTTGTTGGTGACGGGATTGTTTTAATAAATTGTTTTCTTATTATTTGATTTCGCTTTTCATTCATAACATGTCAAAATGAAAAAGCCCAGTCCATACATGAAAAGCTCAATTAGAAAATTGAAACTGGACCATTTGGGAGAGTATTTCAAAAAGAGCTTAAAACCATAAATTGAAGATCCCTGAACTCTCAGATGAGAAACATTTCAGGTGGAGATAGAACTGTTGACATGGTTTTCTTAGTTTCTTCTAGGTGTCAGGAACATTTTAGGATAAAATCAATTGCTCAGCAGCTAGATAACAATACTGCTTGAAAGCGTCTATGAAATTAAATGCTTCATGTATCCTCAAACTCTTTTCTCTGAAAGGATCCTTTTTCTATCTAAGTAACAGTTTTAATTTCTGCTTTTATCTCACCAGTCTTTCAGGTTGTCTGTTTGATCACATTTATCACAGTAAATATTTTCCCTGTTTATTTAGTCACTATTTCTTTCATATAAAACTACTGGTCTTGTCTTAGAGGCAAATCTTTTAAAGTTTTAAGGATAGTTAAAACCAACATGGACCTACAAGTGGCAATTTTCCTCCTCTTGCACTCTGTTGGAGGGATAAAAGACTTCCCTCAGGGAAACTACCTGGTGTGCCCAGGTTAGTCCCCTACTTTGAAGTGTCCCTGAAAGAAGAAATATCCTGTAAGAGAGTTTAGTTTCATTTAAAGACATAAATGTCTCTGCAAAAATAGACTTTGTATTAAATTAATGCTTAAGGATGAGTCTTTTGTTGATGGTGTCTGTATATTTGCTACAATGCTTTTCCAAAAACACGCTTTTATTGATGATATGTTGAATAGGCAGTGTATTTGCAGGATATCACCATTGTCTTCTGTATATTTGTTGAAAATGCCCTTAGAAAATGTGAAATGTTTTTATGTGCTAGACTCTCCAGGAATATGTGGATGTGGCTGGACAAAACACTGTGAAAAAGTAAACACAATTAAATTTATCGAGGTTTTAATTCTCATAAAGTAGCGCAACTGTTTAATTCTGCACATGATTTTTTAATTATTTAATATTTCATGGTGCTCAGATATATTCAACATGCAAAACAATAAATTCAGTTTGCTTGCTGTTATCATACTTGTTGAATAAGTTTTTCTGCTTTATAACAAATAGAGAAAGCACTTTAGCCAAAGCTTTGTACCTTGTACTTCGTGAGTGACATCCAGCTACAGAACACTGACTGTTGTTTGTCTAAAACATTGGTATTAACTGATACATTATCAGCAATTAAGTAAGTGACTGACATGCAAACTAATCAAATGTACAGCCTTACTTTAAACAATAAGTTACTTTTTTTTTTTTTTTGGCTGAAAGCCAGATATACTGATGCTCATTTCTATGCAACATTTCTTATGCAGCTGAGAACCCGGCAGAGAATCACTTACAACTACCTGCAATCAAGTCTAGGTGACAACTGTGAAGTGTTGTCATGGTTTAAGCCCAGCTGGAAATTAAGCCCCATGGGCTGCTTAACTACCCCCACCCAGTCCAGTGGGAGAGACAAAAGGCAGAGATCCAGAGGTGAGATAAGAACCATTTACTGCAAAAGCAATAAGATTAAAAAACCAAAGTAACAGCATTGTTATTAGTAACAAAGTAAAAAAGAGGGCGATTTACATACAAAAAATACTCACCGAACCATCTAACCTAGTCTAGTGCCATGTGTCCCTCTGAGACAAAGAACAGAATGGCCCTCAGCCCTTCCACTTGCATGTTTGTTCTCTCCCAATCTCAGACTATGAAAAATAAGATTGGACAAACTGCCCCATTTGCCATTCTGTCCCTCAGAAAA
>VXBB01005080.1:85638-117402 GCA_013399915.1 Illadopsis cleaveri | reverse complement strand
TCCCATCTGGCCCCATGGACTTGAAATTCTTTTTTAAAGAACCTGACTTCTACTGCCAAATTACAGCCTCTGTAATTATATTCTGGTTGCCTTCAGTAATCCTGCTATTTCAATTGAATGCATAAATAAATAAATAAATAAATAAAGTGCTTTAAAAATGCTAACTTGACAGAATGGCAGGAGGCAGAGGGGTGTGGCCATTGGGCTTGAAAAAGCATACTTTACTTTTTGATTTTTTTGCCTGAAATAGCCTCATATTTTCAGGTCAACTTATGGCCAAGAAAAACACAAGTCGAACCAAAGCCCATAGGAAACTGTAACAACTCTAAGAAAGGCCAGCTAATGAAGGTTGTAGAAAAATCACTGTGAATGATATCATTGACCACTGGCAGTGGGAAAGTCTGAGGACTTGTAGCTGGTCATGAACAGGGATTGGGGAAATGAAATGTTAAAATATTCTAGATTTTTATTTATTTGTCTTCTGTTTTCTAAGAATCCTGGGAAAAACAACTTTGTTATGATTACCACCCATTGCTTTCTGACTTTTAAGGACCCCAAATGCAATTTATGCCTCTGAGTTGCTATAGATACAGGACATGAAATCTGTTCCTGGACTTGCTAAAGTTGCTGGGAGTTTTGCCATTCAATAGGGGACAGATTTCACCACAGATTTTCAGTGCCACAATCTTACCTTCTGACAGAGTCAAAATGCTGCCACTTCAAAAAACAACACTTTGCAAAGGAAAGGAGCCCCCATGCAACTGCTTGTAGAATTGCTTCTGTGACTTTATTGGCATTGCATGTGCTGGCACAGTGTGAAGAAAGTGCATGGGATAAGAATTTGGGTGGTTCATTGGATACAGCTTTTCTCAGGTTTGTTGTGGACCTCTTGCTAGAAAGAGAAAGTGAGGAAGCACAGCAGCAAATTGAGAGTGCTCCAGGTGGATATTGAGCAGGACTTATTAGATAACAATCATCTTCTGATGCCACAAAAGGGCTTTGTGTTCAAGTATCTTTATGTGACTGGCCCTAATCTTTTGTTCATGCATCTGAATGCCCTGGTTTGTGGGCTGGGGTTGTATTGCTCTCCTCTCCTGTCTTTCAGAGACTTGATTGCATTCGTGTGGTGGACTACATTTTCACACAAAGCTTGTATCCCAGATCACCTTTCCTGCTGTTTCTGAGCACAGACTGTGCTTCTGTAGTATCTGTTGCAATCATTTTAATGGAAATGCGATACTGGGAGAGCGGGGAAGATATTGTATATATGGTTTCCACTGCTCAAAAGCCAAGGAGCAAATGCCATATGATGAGGCAATTCTCAGCAGACCCCAGCCTGGGGAATGTGGAATGTAGCTGCACTACCCTGATGCTTTCCCTGTTGGAGAGGTGGGAGCTGTTTTCTGAGGTGTTCCTGTGCTTTGGTGGGAGGGCACCCTGTGAGCAGTAGCTCATGGCACATGAGTCTGTTTGGTGCTTTGCTGCTGCTGGGTTCAGTGCTGTAGCTCACAGGAGCCCCAGCCTGCCCCCACAGTTGCAGATATTCCTACAAAACTGTGCTGGGAGATCACCAATGCTAAAATTGGAGCAGAAGCAAAGTGAACCAGGGCCGGGAGTGAGTGAACCCTGGACAAATCCGTATCTCTGTGTCCCAGTTTAATTCCTTTTCCACCAAACTCGGTGGGTTGGGCCCCCTTTCCTAGCTTCAGCATCTGGCTAGCACTGGAATTAACTGGCTGAATTTCAGTCCAAACAAACTGAAGGTGACATAGGCAGGTGTTGGTGTGGTTCATTTCATGGAGAGGGTGAAGGAACTGTGTTAAATACCACAGTTTCCACAGTTTTCTCGCCATCATTGTTCCCCAGAGTCCAAAATACTTCACAACGTTAAATTATCTGTATTAAAACAGTCTCTACAATGCAACTGGAGACCACCCAGGACTGATCCTAGATACAACAGCATTCTCTCAAAGGAGATGGGCTGAAATTATTTGGAGTTCACTGCCCATGGGGCATATTCTGGGCTGGATTTATGCACGCAGGCAGTGCTCAGGGGACTTGTCTCAGAGCACTCTGTTTCTGGAGTGCTTTGTTTCCAATTGTGTAATGGAACCATTTAAAAAATAAATAGCAGTTTAAAAATAAGCAAGTGATCTTCCTAGCTAATGTTTACCTAGGATAACTGGCATCCATGTCCATGCTAAAAATCCTTTGCTGGCTTTATGAATGTGTTTATTTAAGTATCTGTATTTGAAATGGGGCTTATAATATTTGCAGGTTGAGCAGCACAGAATTTCTTTTATCAAGAAAGCTTCTTCCCTATATAATTCTATGCTGAAAAGAGAAAGTTGTGCTTTTTAACAAAGCTTACTGACATAACAAAGCAAAAGAGACCTGTCAGATTTTCAGTAGCACCAGTTGCTCCAGTTAAGTTTCGCTCTGCCTTTGTCTTTTGTCATAGAGTCCTGACATAGTGTTAAATCAAATCAAGAGTCTGAATTGGAATTGTCATTTTGTTCAGCTCTACCTGAAAAAAAGTATCCGAGGCCGTCACAGAGGACTTTAAAGAGAGTTTTCTGTGTGATTTTTAAATGAAAAACAAATGACTTATCACACATTGATTCTGTATTTGCAGTTTGTATGGTCAAAGGCAATGTGGAATATTAGAGGAAGGTTAATAACAGATTAAGAAGATAAGATGTGAGACACTCTTAGCACCTGTCTGTTTTGTATGTCTCTGGATGGATTGTCCTTCAATTTTACATGAGTCATTTGATGAATTTGCCATATTGTCCCAAATGTTCACTTCCTCAATGGAAGTGCCTCCATCTAGGTCCCCTTTTGGGCTGTGTGTGTTAAATTTCCTCCTGCTGAAATATACCTGATACTAGTTTCAGCTGTGTTAGCTGGTGTCCATGGTGCTAATAGGAAATACAACAACACAAGTGATGTAATTTAATTATCTAAAGCCATTTTGAAAAAGCTTGGATCTTTCTTAACCAGCCCTAGTGTAAGTTGCATTGGAGTGAGCTTACTGAGGGGATTTGAAAGACAGTCGCAGGGATCAGACACCGAGAGTTCATTCCCGTACCAAAGGAACAGAAGAATTACAATGCTCTGTAGAGCTTTGATTAACTGTCTCCAGAGTAAATACAACCTCTGGAAACAAAAGCTTTCTCTCACACCAGGCCCCAGAATTGGCAACTTTAGCACATTCTCTTTGTTCACCTCCAGGATGGCTGGCAGGTTCAGCCAAAGGAGAGGGACTGTAAATTACAACAAAAAGGGAATTAGAAGATGTTATTTTAATCAGACTACTGAATGACTTCACTGCCGAGCTAGTGCACTGTGTGCACAGTAATCAGACTTCTGTGGGCCCGGGCAGTAGCTTTCTCTGTGGGGTTGTGCCGGAGGAGGCTCAGAAAGAAATCTTTCAGCACACCCTTACGGTTGAATGATCAGGCAAGTCCTGTATCCCTTCCCTTGTACTTCTATTGTATCTCCTTCAGACCACTCTTTGCATAAGCAGTAAGGCTGGATTGTTTTAGCTGGCGTATCAGGCACCAATTTTGCAAAACATGATCTACTTATGTAGACCTGAGTGCCCACAAAGTGTCCAACACCATTCCAAAAGTGATTCAGGGGATGCTTGCTAGGAGCTGCTGTTGAATGATTAACTTTCACCCAAGGCCCCTGCATTATTTTAAACTCTACCCTTGGTCTTATAGAGAAATTAAAAATATTAGAAAGTTCCTTGTGCTATGCCATGCTTTACACTGTCAGAGCTCTAACCTCACTGATAATTACTGTGTTTAGTTTCCTGGCCTGCCATAGCTCTCCCATGCAGGCAAGCTGAATTTCCTTGCAGTATTTCAAGTGAGATATTTACTGCCAGCATTAGCCAAATAAAGGATTTTTGAATGCTCCCTTATCTTGAATTATTTTCCCTTTTCTTTTTGTGCTGCTTCACACGCACTTTCCCTAGGCTCCAAAGAGCTCTCAGCAAAAACAACCTGCCTTTCCCACAGCAAAGTTCAGGAGTTGTCCCCCAGAGTCTGTTCCTGAGAGTTGGCATGCTTGAAGCAAAATCAAACTGCAGGATTGGATTTTTCAAGTGAAGATACCTGCCATTATTCAAAAGAAAAGTATGTTTTCCATTGAACATTGCCATCACATAGTTGGCAGCAGCATGAGCGAGAGGGAGCAGGACTAACAGACTATGCCATACTTAAAAACATAGTTGAATTTAAATTGCCAGTTGTGAATCTGTTTAACAGGATCTTTTACAGAAGAGCATTAGTCACCTCAGTGTTTCTGTGGAGCTTAGTGGAGTGGATAACATGACTATTTGAATTTCTCTTAGGAGAAAGGAGCAGCTGGTGGTGCAAATTTGGAATATTCTTTACTGCAAGGCTGTGTTTTTGGGGAAAATGCGTGCGCAGCCCTGATTTCCAGGTGAAGATGCACAACACTGTCACCAGAGGAGGTCCATACTGCCTCACTCAATTTTCTAAAAGTTTCTCTGCTCAGGCCTGGCAATCTCCACATTTGTACCTCTGTCATCCACTTCCTTTTCCTAAAACCACTGGCACATGTCCTCGCCCTTGAACTTCCCCAGTTCAGTTTTTGTGTCACAAGGCAAGGCAAGGAGAACTTCACAAAATTCAGCTTCTGCATGTGCAGATGAGTGGCGGGGTCCCCTGTGTCACCATGGAGTGACCACATGGGGCTGTGCACATGCAGGTGTGTGGTGTGCATCTGCAGGTGTGTGGTGTTCATGTGCAGGGGTTGGTGTGCATGTGCAGGTGTGTGGTGTCCCCCTTGGGCTTGGCAGCTCCTCCTGTCACTTCTCCAAACACAGCATAAACATTTCCCCTGCCTGGGCTTTTGGGGCTGTCTAGAGAAAGTCTAGAAAAGTCCTGATAGTTTTGTTAGGCTGTGCTTAACCCAGTCACTGATAAAGGCTGGGACTAATTGGCCCCTGAATGTCCTTCAGCACCTTAAAGCCAGTCCACCCCTTGGAAGGACAGTTTAGGAAGCGCATTAGGAACTCTTGTTTTACCACTTAATTACTTACCTGGACAGCCATCTCTTGCAGCATCATTGCTGGCATTGTGCTAGAATAAAAAATACTATTAGAAAAATAAAATACTGTATAAAAGAAAACCCAAACCAGAATTCAAGACTGTTCCTTAAATTTGTAACTTTCTATTCCTTATATGAGAGAAATTAGAGACCTGGGATTGTTCCCTCCCCCTTAGTTCTGTTGAAAGTAAGTGAAACTTCTGCTCCTAAACTACTTCAGCCTTTTGGAGTGCTGAAGCCCATTAGCTGCCCTTGATAGATCTGTGCCCAGCTGTAACGTGAAGGAAGGTGTAGAAGGTATGGGTGAGACTGCAGCCTATCAGTCTGCATAAATAAATAAATAAACAAACCAGATTTATTTATTTCAATCTCATTTTGGTTGAGGAAACAGAAAATGCTGCTGTGTAGAATATGACAAAACATTATTTATTTAAAAAGAAAACCCAAACAATAGAAATTGACATGGAGTTTATTCCTCCAGCATTTTCATGTACAAGATATTTGAATCAATGTTTTAAAGAGAGGAATTTAAAGCAAGAAAACCCAAGATGTAAGTTTACCTAATTTAAAGCAGAAAACTCAATATATCAGTTCACCTAAATGAAGGACAAGTATGCATCAGTTCCATCAGAGGTTGATGTGAGATGCACAAGAGATACTATTGGATAGTGGGAGTTGTTACTCACTGGGCTGTGTCTTTGCAAGTGGGAGTTTGGGGTCATAACTTTATGGCTCTAAATCCGGTATCACATTGCTCAGTGGAAAATGTTACAATCTCTGTAAACTGTAAGTATTCTGTGCCACAAGCCTCAAACTTTCACCACTTGACTGTTACACCACCTGTGTGTAATTAGCAGTTTGACATCAGATGGTAACTAGAAAGTTACATTAAAATGGCAAACCTAGACAACCTGATTTCCTATTTTCATTTTATGCAGACAAGGACACCACAAATGTATAGTCCTTTCTGTGCACATATTGTCTCAAACATTTCGCAGAGGCTTTACCCTTTTAACCAAGGATATATCTGGCTGAACGCACATGAGATACATTGTCATTCATCCAAGTATTTTCAAATTAGAAGCTATCTGGGGTATATTTTACAGAAACTGTTTCAGTGTTAGCACAGCGCAGCCACATGAAACCCACCTGGCCAACCATGAGGTTTCTGGTTTCAGAGACAGCTTCACTGAACCTGGCTCTCATTACAGAGTTAATTGAAAATATTTGTCCAGGGAACTTGCCTGGCAGATTTCGTGTGTTGTTTGATTTCCTCATTCTTGGTGTTTAATCTGTCATATCAGAACGTGTGGCTGGGTGCAGTTGGTTGGTACTGTCTAGAGGAGGGGATGGAGCTGGCAGGCAAAGCCAGCAGCCAGGGCAGCTCCTGCTCCCATGGATCCCCAGCAGCTCCAAGCCTGGTGAGGAGGAGGGGGACAAGACTGTGGCCAGGGATTTTGGAGGAGGAGGAGGAGGAGGGCTGATGGACGGCTGCCTGCTGATAGCAAGCGCAGGTTGGACCTTTGGCATTCAGTACAATGCCCTCCTTAGGGGAAAAGTGATAGGAGTAGGATATCTCTGTGCAGGATTGCTGGCTCTGTACCCACCGTGTGATTGCCAAGTAATCCTAATTGTGTTTGTTCTTTTATCCAAAATTAATCTAAGTCATCTGGACTCTTAAAAGTAAAAGCATTTGTTTAATTGCTGCTCTAAGAATAGGTAAATCTCTTCTTCCTTGCTCTTTTTAAAGAGCAATACCTTGACTTTTTTTTTAAGGCCCTTTTGCCGAGTTTTTTTCCTTAAACACCAGTCACAAGAATATGAAAGGAATTAGAAAATTATTATGGGATTAAGATTCATGCACAAAAGAGCTGTTGATTCCTTGTCCTCCAAAGAGGGCAGTATCGGTTCTGCAATCAAACCTGGTGTCCATGAGCAGAAAAAAGGGTTCATGTACCTTGATGTATATGGTAGGTAGGAAAGCAAAGCATGGAACTATCTTCGATTAAAATACCAAACACCTCCCTCACCCAGACAGTCTAAAAGGGAACAGTCAAAAACCTCTTTCAATTTTTAGAACTGAGGAAAATATGTTCTTCACCTCTGTCTGCAAAAAAATGTTATCAGTCAGTGGTAAATAGCAAAGTGGGTACACTTCTGACTTTACTGATTTTGTAATATGTTATTTCTATATTTCTCATCAGCAAAGAGATGCTTTAAAACTCCACTGACTGGACCTTGGGCTCTTTGGAACTCCCAGCTAACTGAGGGCCAGCCTTAAACCATGAACTCTAAGCTTAGTTCTTGGAAACCATAAAGGCAATATCATTGGGAATTTTGCATCAGTGAGGGCTTCAGGATGTGGCTGTGTGCGTTGCTCTGTACCTTATCCCAGCTCCTGTTTTCTTTTCCCTTTGAAAACCCTGTTTGAAGTTGCTTCTTAATGTCCTCAGTTGTTGACTTGAAAATGCAGCAGACCTCCTAAGTATGAGTCATGCCAGCCCTCAATCATCAGTATTGTCCAGAAATTCTCTGTTTCCCTTCTCATCTCTTCTTACCCCTTAACCGAGGGCAGCGATGATTCATAGTGTAAAAGGACTTGATTTGCATCTGATATGAGTCAACAACTAATTCAAGATCAAGAAACAACATCAAACAGGCCTCGCAAAAAAGGGAAGGAAAATTTCTTCTTTAATTGGGACTGAATCAAAAGTATGGGCATAGATATTATTCTTGAAAAATCAAAAGATAAATTACACTGGCTTGAAAATCCCCTCATATAGATTCTGCAAATGTTTGAAGAAACC
Source organism: Illadopsis cleaveri (assembly GCA_013399915.1). Taxonomy (NCBI): domain Eukaryota; kingdom Metazoa; phylum Chordata; class Aves; order Passeriformes; family Timaliidae; genus Illadopsis; species Illadopsis cleaveri. Next base: position 109,510 of record VXBB01005080.1, on the reverse strand, counting down.
AATGTGTGTTAAAATATACTGTGTTCCAAGAAAATCAAAATCTTGTTTCTCTTTTAGACATCTTCGCAAGGAAACCTTCTTGCTTTTTTTGTTTGTTTGATTGGGGTTTTTTACAGAAATTTTTGTGCTAGGTGCTTTACAGGTTAGCAGAAAGAGACGAAAAAACTGCCTTAAGAAATCTTTTTAGGAATGCACTTAACGTGTACAAATCTCTTCCTTACTTCAGATGTAAGTAGTTATGTTCTTACCTGCTATTGTTGTCTTTAGGCATTAATCACCTCTTTAAAGTTAAGTACATTTCTAAATTATTTTCCTCCATTAAGGTCTAAATACACAAAATAGGGGGGAAATCTAGGGAGGAGATCAAGAAAAAAAAATCTGTAATAAATGTTGCAAGTCTGCAAAGTTACTTCAGGGATCTTGAACTGCTGATATTGATCAACTCTAGGTGAGTCATACAGCTGAACAGGAGCAGACTTTGCAGGATGGCTGCATCCCATAGTTTTGGGGCAATTTCCTGTGAAGCAAATTATTATATACACTACCAATACTGCCTGTCTCTCACCCTCTCTTTTGCAGAACTCAGTTTGCCCAGAAGATGACCTGTTTCTTTAAACTGCTTTGAAAAACTGCTCATGGAGATGGAAATGGAAACTTTTAGTAACATACTGAAGGAATTAGAAGGTTTCCTTTCCCCCGCCTGTCTCTTGACATTCAGCTTCTGTTGCTCCCCTTTTCCCATCTACCATCATTATGATTGTTTACCTGAACTCTTAAGTTCTGTGAGGCTCATCTTGTGCCTTTAGCTGGTGGCCAAAAATATCACTTGGCATTTTCAAAGAAAGCTAACAACTGCTCAGAGGAAGAGTTTGGGAGAAATGGAGATGGCTCCCAGAGCAAAGCCAGGCTGCTTACATTGGTAAGTGTAAACTAAAATAAGGACCTCACTGTGGACTTGCATTTCTCCATGAAGGGGTGGATAAAATTCACTGGGCTCTGAGCTGGTGCTCCTTTGGTTGTAGCTCTCCACAATGTTTTGTTCAGTCCTCAGACTGAATGTTGACTAATCCCCTCTTCTTTTCTACTCTGCTCTGATTCAGATCTTGGAGCCTCAGGATGTCTGTTTTCCCATTTTCTTTTGTGCAGCTTTAAGGTGGGCACTATTTGTGTGAACTTTCTTAATAATTTCAGAGAAATGAATGAACTTGTTTTACAGGACACAAGCGATTTTCGTAACTGCGTTTACTGCCAAATATCTTCAGTGTGGTATTGCGTGCATGAAAAGACTTCTAGTAGTGATATATTGTCACAGTATGTCTTCTGTATCAGTTTGTTTCAATATATGCATACAAATTTACAAAAATGCATTAATGCCATCTTTGGTTCTCCAAGGCAAGTAATGTTTTTCTATGCAGAGATTTTGTATGTGTGGTCAAAAATTTCATGGTTGAGTACCCTAAAGATCATATTTCTGGAAATTAGAAATAACCATATAATCACAGAATTTTTGAGACTAGAAAAGACCGAGATCATTGAGTCCAGCCTGTGCCTGATCCCCACCTTGTCACCCAAACCAGAGCACTGAGTGCCACATCCAGGCATTCCTGGGACACCTCCAGGGATGGGGACTCCACCACACCCATGAGCAGCCCCTTTCAATGATTAACATCCCCTTCAGTGAAAAAAATCTTTCTGATGTTCAACCTAAACCTCCTCTGGCACATCTTGAGTCTCCATCTGCTTGTCCTGCCAACCAAAACATGAATAGTTATTCATCTATGTGCATACACCTACATATATCAAATGTGGTCTATAGGTCTTACGTTGTTTAAAATTACAGATTCTCCCCCACCCTTCTAGTTTCTGAATATTCCTATTTTGACATTTGCTATTGTATTGTTAGGGCTTTATTCTCCCCTGAATCTGCACTAATTTTTAATCAAATATCATATGATTTTAAACCAGTCTTCTCCACTCCTGATGTCCACAGACCTTGCATGTACTCACTTTTATATTTACTACATTGCAATTTTACCCACCAATGATCTAGAACCTCTGAGCAAAGTGCTGTCTGCCATGTAAATTTCTGCTTCAAAGTTGTTAAATGGAGTAGGTTTACACTCAGAAGTCAGCCAGCCTTAATCACTGGCATTACCTTTTGCAAAGTCTCATTTTTGCATTACTGCCTCTTGCAGTGACCAATCACGTCCTGTCTGAGACCAAGAAAACTTTCTTGAATGAAAGTCTTTACATGTTTATTTACATCAGACTCTGGTGTCTGTATTACCTCTCTTTTACTGAGAACTCAGACAAAGTTTTCTCTGCTGACACAAGATCTTCTCCAGATTTATATTCTGGCTGTAAATCATCTATCTGAGATTGAAATAGCTTTTTCTGTTTGTGAAACTCTTTTCTCCACCACTGGCATCAGTGGTTTACAGCCTGCTTTGGCAAACGAGGAGCTGGAGGATTGTGCCTGCATAAACACTGGAAGCTTTTAATTTTCCTGTCCATATTTGCTGGCATTCACCTTCTCTTAGGTTTCCTGCAGCATTACCTGCAGTCTCTGATGATTTCTGTAGTTGCAAAGATGTTGCAAGACCTCACATAGTGGGCCCAGGTGATGATCCTGTGTAGCAATTACCACCAGAAAATCAAAGGAAGGGTGTCTTCTTCATAAGCTGTTCCTAGGCTAATTACTATGATTAATGTGTTTCACACACATTTTTTGCAGATTAAGGTTTTTTAGATCAACAATTATGGCAGCCAAATTGGATAGAATTTTTTTCCAGCCAAATTTATCATCCATGTGTGCTTTCCTTCCCTGCAAGTAAAGAAACATTGATAGCCATCTTTAACCCCCCAAGGCCTAGAAGGGCCCCTAGATCAGTCCTGGTTTTCCTATAGAAGTTAATTATTCACTCTTACCTTTACATTGCTGTTGGTTATGTTCCAAGTTTAAAGCACTGATTCTGTGTCCATGATACCATTCCATTGTTTATACTCACAGCAAAATACCATTGCTAAACTTCAGTATACTCCCATGGCTGGATATCCTCTCAGGAAATTATATGGGTGCAGAGCATAGCCTAATATTTACAGTGTTTAGAGGGTCTAAGTTAAAATTTCATGGACTATAATTTTCTTTCTAAAGAAATTTTCCACCACTCCATTGAACCAGTTAGGGTGGGATGAGAGGAAGAGGGGGAAAATGCATTTATTAAGAAACAATCTTACTGGTAGATATGTGGAGATCTGTACAGGCATTGGCTCGACCCCTTAGAAGGTAGGTAGAACATAAAATCACAGAATGGTTTGTGCTGGAAAGGACATTAAAGCTCATCTCACCTCCTGTCATGGACAGGGCACCTCCCAGGTTGCTCCAAGCCCCATCCATCCTGGCCTTGGACACTTCCAGGGATGGGGCAGCCACAGCTTCACTGGGAACCCTGGGCCAGGGCCTCTCCACCCTCACAGGGAAGAATTTCTTTCTAATATCCAATCTAAATCTCCTCTCTGTCAGTGTGAAGCCATTCCCCTTGTTCTGTCACTCCATGCTCTTGTAAAAAGTCCCTTTCCCTCTGTCTTTTGAGCTCAAGGTGTGGGTAAAAGGTTGCTGCTTCCTCTTCTGGGGCTGGTAGACAAAAGACCCATTCTAAAAGTACATCAGTACTCTCTTCTGGATTCAGAGCAATAAGTCTAATTTCTTCCTTAAGTTTTCATCTATGTATGCTTCTGAGTATATGTTGGCACACGTATAACAGGGAATTTGAGTTCTGTTAACTTTATTTTGTGTTCTGTTGATAGCTTTTCTATGCCATTAAAAACATCTGAGAATATATTTTTGAGCTTTTAATGACTTCTGTCTTCCTACTGTATTCACTTTCTTAACAACCTAATATCTGGCATTTTCACCCCTTGAGTAAGTACTCCTTTTCCTGAAAATGTTTTATAAGAAAACAATTATAGATGTTATTTCTTCTAGACTTTGTTATACTTTCACATGAAGTTCACATCCACACAGTATGGTTTGATTTTACCCTAGTGTCATCAAACAAAGATTTTATCAATGCTTTCCCTAAAAATAGGTTTTCTTTTCAAAATTATTTTGGTAACTTCAGCTGAGTAGTATCCTGTGCACACTCTCTGGGTGTGAGAATAACTTATGCACCCAAGTCTAACCCATAAAAACTTTTGCTATGTATGAAAAGACGTTTCACAACATTTTCTTCTCTTTTATTTCTCACAGTATTGTCATGCACAATCTCTTGCTTTTTGTCTTGGTATTTGGCTCAGGCTATGGCTAAAGTTTTGGTTCTGTGATCCACAGAGCAAAATCAAAATCTGATTACAGCTTTAATCAGCCACAGTCAAAGAAATTGTGGTAGATGTGTCAGAGTTCTTTCCATCTTTTTGTCTCTCATAGGAAATTTCTATCCCCATGGCTTGATTTTTCCCAAAACTGCAGCACTGTGATTTCTGTAATTTAGAATGGCAGCTAGCTTGCTCTTCTCCTCAATAAATCTAGTGTTTCTGACCTAGTTCTATGTAATGATAGCCACTTTTGCCTTCTCCCCACTCACTGTCTTCACAAAGAGGAAAATGCTGCTTGAACCTCTTTCAGTTGTGTAACAGATGTAGTGGAGCTGTGCTGTGATTGACATGAGCCCTGCACTTCTTTGTCTCCTCTATCTTCTTTATCATCCTTTCATCTTCTCCTCAGGTACTAGAGGCTGCCTCCAAATTTATGGGACCAGATAATACTCAGTCACCACTCCAGTGAGAATCTTGCATAGCTGCTTATAAGCCATAGGTAGTCTTTTCTAGAATAAGCTAACTGTGAAAAGAGGGAATTAGTGAGAAACCGAGGCAGAGAGGGCTCGCCACAAAGTCAGTGAACATCTAAGGACAGGGTGAAATTAAGTGCTCCATGCCTTTTAGATGGCCAGTTCTCTTGCAGCCTGTGTCCTCTTTTGCCCTAAGCCACAAAAAACATTGCCATCATGCAGGAGCAATAACATGGGCTTCTTTTTAATCATGTTCCAGTTGCTCTTGTGCTTGGTCTGGAAAGGAAAATACCTGAGGCCAGTACTTGGCAAACTGCTTTTGTATAGCAGCTGAGATTAAATAAATATACCACTGAGCTAATAATCAGAGTAAATTTGTATCCAAAACCATTTCTGAAAATATGTATTCATTTAAAAAAAAAAAAATTAAAACTAACTTTCCTTCCACGATTTTTCAAAGAAACTGTTAATTCTCCAGATTTTTCCGTGAAGTGTCATCCTCTCTGAAAAATCTACAGATATTCATTGAAGGCAATAATGCTTGAGATGACATTCTGCTCTTTGTCAAACACCACTGCTTTAACAGGATTATTCACAGTGCATAGATTACATTTTTAAGGTTTTTGGGGCATACATTCTGAAAATTATTTTATTCCAGTATTCAAGCTTTTGGGAGTTCCTCTTTTCCCAAAATGCTTCATTGAAGGACAAGAATTAATCTCATAAAGAATTGAGTAAAACTCAATTTAGCATTTCTAACAAGTTATTTACTGTTCATCTCAACCACTTCTGCAATGGAGAAAAGGGAAGGCCTCAGGTGAAAGCTGAGAGCCTGTAAACTCTTCTTTTTACTTGTATAGGATAATGCAAATGCCATCCAGTTTCAGAGGAATGACACAAAATGAGTTTTGCATAGGTTGTTAGAGCCAGATTGATTTTTAGTCAAATAAATACAAAGGAGACCAGGTTGAAGAGGGAGATCAGTAAAATTCAGAGCAGGGTTCAGGTTTTACACTATAGATCTGTTCTGATGGCCATGGAGTTATGCTTATGCATATGCTCACAATCTCTTTGGGTCTTGCCTTTCCACTCTAAAGAAGTTTACAATAAAGTTTTGGGTTATTAAAATACTCCTAAGTTAAACTAATAGCTTGAAAAATAAAATATCAGGTGAAATAGCCCTTTCCAGCCTTCACAGCTGATTTTCCTGTGTTTTGGAGCAATGTAACTCTAAGCCAGTATGTCACAGTACATGAAGTTTCTGTGAAAGTCAGTCAGGGTATATCCTGGAGGATTGTTATGGAGCATGCAACCACCAAGCATGGATCAGAAACATAAAAATGGACACAGAAATCTGCAACTAGTTCAGACTGTACAAAACATCCTCAATGAAAACAGAAACTGTATAACATTTGTTTAGTTTGAGGATTTGTTTGTAAATTCAGAATAAAAACTGTTTGTCTGAAGTTTTATTCAAGCCCACTAACTTGCCTACTGATTCTGAATTCCTCTTTCAGATAAATCTGGGTGGATTTATAAACTGGTATTGATATCTCACTAAACTTGTGGGTTTGAACAGTTTAAACTGGCCATGCTATAAAATCGGGGTAGCACCCAGTAGTTTTGGCTGGGTTTTGAGTGGCTATTTTGAGTTCAGTAGAGCCCCAAGCTCAAGATGGCAAACCTGGAGGTGCCAAACCTGTCCCACTCCCTGCCACGAACTTTTGGCAGGGCTGCAGGAGTGTGCAGGGGAGCTGGGTCTGCTTCTGCATAGAAGGACTTCAAGTAGAGGAATCTGTCCTCCTTCCCCCAGCAGAGGTGCTCTGGGGCTGAGTCACAGAATAAATTGTGAATGTGTGTCTGCAAAAGGCTGAAAAGCTGGTCTGGGCAGTGAGCACTCAGGCAGAAGAGTAACTGCTGCAAGTTCAAGACTTTTATCCAGTTGTGAGTTGAGAGTGTTTCTACTTGTGTTATTATGTCTACTATTATTAACCTCTTTCTTCAGCTCATGCCAGATTTTATCAGTAATATGTGTTTTGAGAGACAGACAGCTCTTTTTGGCATGGGGCTTGTGTTTCTGTGACCACTTGTTCTGCATCTGTCTTGGGTGATTCAGGAGCAAATTCATCCACTTGTCTCCTCTGAAGTATAACCCGCTGTGCTTCTATTATGTGCATGATTTCACATATTAAATTTATTTCTGGTGCTGCATTTATTTTAAAACTTTATTCAGTCATGTGCCTCTTTGTGCATTTAAAAGGAGCCACAAATATTTATGAGGCAATTTTAACCCTTAACAATTACTTTTGTGGGGCTTGGTACTTTAATAGCTGTAGTTGTATCAGCCTTGGCTGATGTTTCCTAATTATTCATATCCTGATGTGTTATCAGCCATCATAGAGCATTACCAGCATCATTTTAAGCTCTCTTCACCTTCTTCAGTCTGGGTTTTATTTGAAAAGCAGACATGCAGTCCCCAGTGAGAATTAAAGTAGAAGCATTAGCTTGCAAAATATATGCCAATGACCTAATGATTCTGACATTTCCACAATACAAGCTTTACAAGAAGGCATGCAGACAGCAAAGTCTGTTTTTCTATCTCATATTTTTTTAATGGCTGAATGTTTGGAGGAAACAAAATGGATTTATTCTGCTCAATCCAGGGTATAATATCAGGACTTATCCGGTTCCGGGCCCCAGGGCTTCAGACAACTAACAAAACACATCTTACTTCTGCTCTGCTAGTTCTCTGTTATGCTTTTCACATGCAGGAAGAAAGAGTAAAAGCATAACCCAATTGAATAAAGCAGCATGGCCTGCTATTCTTTGCTTATGAAGCATCACATGATAGACACCAAATTAAGAAGAACCCCCCACCTGTGGTTAAGTATGTATGCAACTGTCAAGCCATTTTCTCATATAGAGGGAATTTTACCATTCCCTTCACTGCCAGAGTACAACAATATGTTTAAAATGTTAATGCCTTACCAAAGCATGCTTCATTGTTTTTGAATAATCCAGTGATTTTATGTAATTTAAATAAAATCAAAGCTGCTCCCTGATCTATTTTGAAATGCTGCTACCTTTCAAATCCTTTGCTCTGATATATGGAAAGAAGACTAATCTGAGGTGGTTTTCCTCATAGAGTTTAAGTTGCAATTTGTTTTTTGGCTCTTCAGTCACTGTTTATGTAAGGATGTATTGGGATAGGGCTGTCTGCCATGATATGGTAAAAAAAACAAAGCCATCTTTTCTAATAAAAATAAGATGCTATTTAAACAAGAGGCTAAAGGAAATCTATCCTCTCTGTTGACCTTTCAGACTGTGGTAAGCATAGAACATACAGTGCCAATTTTATGACACAGTCATGTCAAATAGATTGTATGTGACATATTTGAGCTGTGATTTCAAGGAAGGTTTAGATGTAAGAGTCAGGAGGGAAAACCCATTTAAATGTGTTCTAGTTACTTTTTGTGCAATGACTTCATGGACCAACCACCTAATGACTAAGACATGCCATATGCAAGAACATTCCCTTAACCACAGCTTTTTCTGCTTCATTTGCTTGAAGAACTCTGATTTTTTCCTGTCATTGCCTGGGAAATCACAAGCAAATCTGATGGCAGTGTCCAAGGCTTAGAGGTGCCCAGCATTTGTTCAGATACTGGGCTGGTCATTTCCTCTTTTGTGCTTTTCCTTCCTCTCTTTTGTAGCCTTTCTCTACTCAGGTGATGAGATGGTTATAGGAATTTCTCACAGCTACAGAGATTGAGGTCCTTGCAGCAAGAGGGCTTAAAGGTCAGAGGTGGCCTTTGGACATTAAAACCATATAAACCTGGATTGCTTTCTTCTGATACAGAGTTCAGAAAACAAGCAACCAAAGAATCACTTCAAATTCAGCAGAAGGAGTTATACTGCAGTTGTCATTGCCAAGTTCTGTGACTGAAATATTCCAAATACCTGTCTGTAGAACAAGGGCATGCAAGTTTCAGAAGTGACTTCTCACTGGCTGCAAAAACCCAGTCCTTGTTGAGCATATGAATCATCAGTTGCTTTCATGGATTTAGTCTGGAATTAACATGACTCCTTTTCTTGCAACATTTCTTCCCTGCAGTTGCTGATTCTCTCTGTGCATGTAAAAGCACTGATAGGACCATCATTAATGTACAGCACCTCTTTTCTTCTTAACATTGTCTTCTCTTTACTGCAAAGGTAAAAGCTGTGGAAGCCTTCTGCCTTTGAAGAAGTACTTAAGATGAAATGGCTCTGAAGTGCATTTAAGGGTGTTTACTTTAGGCACTTTATTTTTTTCTTTATTTTTATTCCTATTGGAACTGGCTAATGTTATTCATTAAACTAACAATTTCTCCCCTGCCTGTTCTTAAGTGTGACTTGTGACCTTGCAATCTGTGTATTTTGTCATCACAGTGTGTTACCATGGAACTGATTTTGATGTCATGAATAAGGGCATTGTGAGTTTCCACGTTCCCAAGCATATTTGAGACACAGGTTTGGAAACAAAAATGACTTCACCAGTTAAATATTGTTAGATCCTATAGTATATCAAAGGTAAGAACACTTGTGCCCTATATTCCTTTACATAGAAGAATCTAAGGTTAGGAATTTCAAAGCAGGTATATACAAGAATGACACTACAAATAGCATTTCACAAGATTAAATATTTTGTGAGAGTATTGAACTCTAACCCCTTTCTGTTACTGTAGACAAAAAATCTTTCATATTGTTCATGGAGCCTCCTCAGACTGTCTAACAGGGATTCTGTATAAAGAGGAAGAAATGCAGTGTGCTGAACAGCTCCGTGATGCTGCTGGGACTTAACTCCTTCAAGACAATAGTGGCCGAAGGGAATTTTCCACCCAAGATCACTCACAGGCAGACAGAGGGCAATGTACAACTGCTGCTTTTGAAGCTCAGAGGAGTAGTAAGGATTTTTCAGAAAAGAGCCTTACACAATGCACAAAGGGGAAATATACTTTTGTTGTGCAGCAGAATACATGTATTGCATGCTTTAAATTGAAAAAAGCAAGTTCCCTCAGTGATCTACCTACCCACATGAGGTTAAAAGAGTTCAATGGAATCTCTTGTCAAGCTGTTCCCCAGGGTGTTTAATTCATCACATTTAAAGACTTGATAGCATTCTATTATAATGGAGAAGTTTGAAAAGCCTCAAGTGGGGTTAAAATCCTGTGTTGCAAAAAAAAAAAAAAAATCTAGTTTAGCAGGAACCACATATAGAGTTCTGTTTACTTGATCTGCTGGGTTTTCTTTCCAGATGAGACTTACCCATCCACTGCATTTTACAATCTATCTCAGTAGCATTTTGCTCCTGGCATCAGGCAAATATGTCCTCATTAAGTAAAATTTATGCTAATACCATTCTGATTAGCAGCAGTCATTGATATTCACTCTCATTAGCTAAATTGGTTCACTGGAAGACATCCCGTCGAGGTTTTTTTTTTTCTGTTTTAAATGGAATATAAAATGTATGGATTCACAGAGAAGACAGATGATGATAATTATACCCTGTGTTTACTCCAGCCATTTTTTTTATCCTAAAGCCTCCTGAAGTACTTTTCAGCATTGAGATCTGCAAGGAGGGAGAAGACCTTTTTTCCCTCTTAGAGAAAAATCTCTGTCAGAAATATAGAAGGCATTCTGTTTTTTACTGTTATTAGCACAGATTACACAAAGGAATCTTCCATTCTGAATGTAGGTGCACTTTTTGTTGACACAAAGTGCAGGACACTTGATAGGAAATCTCACTGGGGAATAAGCACAATTCATGGAGTAATGGGACTTTCTACATGCAGTCTTTTTGGGGTAACCTGTGATTCTGACTTACCATCTCTAAGAGCTGTGCCTGCGGTGATATTGCAAAATTAGCCTCAGTGTGAACCTTTCATCAAAAGTACTGGGATCCTGTCCACTCATCTTTATCAATCCTAGTTGAAGGGAATGATAATTTCAGCTGAGAATTTTATTGTATTTTCTTATGTTAAAACATACATGATCAGTTCCAGCCACGGTTTGATGCAGTCTGGTAGGATGCTGTGATGAATTACCAGCTGTTTTCTCTTAACTCTCTTAAGGGGCTCTTGTTGGGCAGAAAAGACCAAGTTGGAAGCTGTTATTGCCAAGGTGTGATAATCTTGCCATTAACACTGTTAGGTCCAAGAGCAGGTTTCTTTGTATTATAGCCTCCATTTCAAGTGTAAGAAGGAAAGCAGTGCTCTTAATGCCTCATATTCTTACTCATATAAACAAAAATCCCAGTTCATGTCTCTCTTTATATGCAGACACCTCTGTCCTCCACAAACTCTGCCCCTATTGTTGTCTGATAAAGTTCTGTTTACCTTTAAATATTGACACTGCACATACTCCATTCTCTTTTAAAGAGGAAAAACATTTCTCTGGTCCGTTCAACCCTTGACCTTGCTAGAAGGATTATAAACAAGGATGTCTCTTCTTGCTAATTTTTTACCTTTTGGATCTGCAATCAATACTGCTGCCGCATCAAGGCTGCTGAGCAGCAAACAGATGGCAGCAACCACTGACCATTGGCAATGGTGAGGTGGGAAACACTGGCCCACTGTGACCTTTGACTGGGCTTGAAATTCCTCAGTTTGCCTTTGAATTCCCATCACTGAATAGTTCACATCACTCCTGTGCAATAATTGCAGTGTTTTCACATGTGCGCTTCTGTTTCGTCTCACTCTTACATTGATCTGATCTTTTCTTCTTTAATCCAAACTACTTCCACATCCAAAAGATGCTTTGGAAGGGAGATCTGTGACCACAAGAAGCAATGTGAAACCACCCAGATGCAGATAAATTGCCATTCTCTCTCACTGCACAGAGAAATTGGGTCCTAATGGTATAGCAATTACTTTGTTTCCATGGTAACATGTGTGAACACTATAAATAATGTTTGATGTTTATAAACAATTCAGCTTACACTGAATTATATACACTATTTGTATGCTAATATATGGGATGCACTTCTAGTTGTTTCACAGCAGTAGAAGAGCAAACAGAAAGCTGCAAGTTTTGTGAGCACTGCACTGAACCATATGATTATTATTTTTCCCCATTTTTATTCCCAAAGGAAAAACTGTGTGAGCTGAATCTATTTCCTTTCATAATGTATACACTCAGTAATGGAAAAAAAATCCTAGAAAGAAAAACTTACAGAATTAGCAGATTGTTTTTGCTACGCATCATCATTACTGTACTGGGGGTTTTGTCCCAGAGGGTAAAAAAAAATTAGGTTAAAATTCAGCAAAATGCTTCTGTGCCTGCTTATTTTTAAGCTTGTAAAGTGATAAAATATCTTAGTTTGATGTTTTAAAATTTCAATTTTTTCCACCTTTTATTATGTAACAGTAAAATATTTTCTCTGTTTCAGATTTGGCCATGAATTTTCACGATTTTTTCACAAAACCAACAAAGAGCTGCTGGTATTTGTTCAAATAGCAGAATGAATTCACTGCAATAGCAGTTTATTTGCTAGTCACAGATGGTGGTCGGGGGGGGAAATGGGGCTACTACAATTATTTAATAGGGTTGCAAGAGTGGTTGCAGAGAAGGGAAATTTTAAGGAGGGGCTTGTGAATGTCCTCTGGCAGCTGGAAACACAAGGCACAGCTCTGAAAGGATGAAGCTGTGTCATTATCAGCACGTTGGGAGGCACGAAGGGAATCCCTCCTCCCTCCTCCTGCACGGCTGGGGAAGCAGAGCTCTTGTGCAGCTCCCTGGCCGCGGGCCAGCACAACTGGAGCTCTGCACCTACCCTGGTGAGCTCTAATTGCTGCCTGCACCCTGTGTGAGCAGTGTTTGTACTTGTTTGGCTTGGGAGCTGTGATAGGCTTCAGCAGCCAGGCTGGAAGAGGGAAGCAAACACGAGCCAAGAGATTTGTGTTAACAGACCGTGAGCGTTCGTGGGGCACAACACCTGTGGGCAGACATGTAGACAGCAGTGGGTGCACCACTGAAACAGCAAGAGAGTGCTGTTACCCATTGTTAAGGAGTACATGAAATGCATTGCATTGAATTTGTTCCTTGGTAGTTGTCCCTGTTGAACTGCCATGCTGGTTAACTGTGGACATCCCCGTGTTTACATTAAAATAGTTGGGAAAATTCCGCCTTTATTTGTGCCCTGAGTATGCAAACTCAGTCTCCTCAGTGCAAGCTGCAGACAGATCATCAAGGTGTGCTGAGGGCTGAGGTTACACCTCTTTGGTTCCTGGTTCCACACCATGGCTCTTTGCTGGTGGCAGGGCAGCTCCCAGGGGCAGCAATCCCAGACCATTCCCCTGAGCAGTCCCCTGTGCCTTTGATTTCCTGACACAAGCCATGGCCAAAATGACACAAATGGAATACTTGTTTTGTCCTCTGGGCAAGAGTTGTTTGTTTGCCACACTCAGAGTGACTCCTCAACCTGTGCTGAAGCTGTGTAGAAACAGGCAGCATGTTTATTTGGCACTGTTTGGTTGCTGGTCTGGAAAAGAAAGACACTTGGCTTTTGAAAAAGCACCAAGAAAACAAATATGAACCAAATAATAAGGCTAAATAATGTGGGATTCAGAAAAGGGCTGTTAGCATTGTGACAGGGCTACAGTGTTACTTGGGAGTCTCTGCTTGGGCACTGGCTGCATCCTGTCCCTCCCTGTCTTAAGTAACTTCTCCATCACTTGCCTCCAAGTGTTCTCCTGAGCTGGAGCCACGAGAAGCAAAGGCAACCACGCCAAGTTTCCCAGCAGTTTGCCTGTAGCTCTCAAAGTCTTGCCTTCTGCCCTCTTCTCTCACAGAGGATGCAGAACCAGTCATCAACCAAGAAGTGCTGAGGAGCCAAACGTCTTCCATTTGGAAATACTGAAAATGACTGAAAATACTTCCAGCCATAGATTACCTGTGGCATGGCTGTTGGTGTGAGTATTCCTGTGTCCCACAAATAGCTGTGGTGAGGTTATAAAACCCTGCTAAGTCTGTGCCTTGCTGCACACACCATGTGCTGCTTCATCTTCACGTTTGATTTGATGTCTCTGACACGTCCTCTGCTACACTTGACCTCAGGAGTTCTACCAGGGTTGCCTGAATGAAGGAAAGGGGAAACTACCTGCTCACTGGGCAATATTTCACAAATGACATCTCAGGTCAGGCCAGTAAGCTCCTATTTAATCAGTTGTATTTATTTTTAAACTGTGGCAATATGATAGCCTGGCTTTTTTTTTAATGGTAGGTTTTGGCTATTTAAATTTTGTTTTCTGTGTTTTAGGGGTTTTTTTCTCTATATCTTAATATCTTTTAAAAGTACTCTTGACACCTTTTGGCTTCATATATTTCTCTAAGATGAAGATGGTGACATACTCCAGATTTGTTTGGTTTGCATGTCTGAATTTGCAATGACAATAACAGAATGTATCTGAGGAAGTTTAGAGAGAGAAAAAATACAGGACTATCTTCTTTTGGAACTGAAATATGAAACTCCACACTGTCACCCAGTCAGGCATTTTAATGAAGTAGGAGGAAATAAAGATTATTGGGTGCATTGGAACAGAAATGTTCAAAAAGCTAATATGCTCCTTAATTTGGAGTATGATGACATCATGAATACACACACATACTCACACACGCACACACACAGAAGAATCCTGAAAATTGTTCTCTTTCCAAGGAAGCACAAAAATTTATAGTTCCCTTGATTTAAGATAGGGTGTGTTTTGGGCCAGCCAACTAATTTCAATTTGATATTTGTGAAATTTTTCTGTATCTTGTTTCTCCTTTTTTTCAAGCTTTTAGATTAAATGTATTAATGTATATAATTAAAATAATGCAAAAAATTAAGACACTGAGGAAGCCTGCCTTAAAAAATGTCCTCACTCCCTAGTCTTCTGTTTTTATACCGAATTTGAGAGATGCATCACAACTCTATTTTGGTCTTGATTAACATGTCTTTTGTCACCAAATAATTTTTTTTTGCAGAGTCTGAGAGGCACACCAGACTTAGAAAACTTCCTTGTTTAGTTCATAGCATCCTCTAGATTGGCTTTGCTTGGTGTAGAGTCAGAGCTGAATTTGGTGAAAACCATCACCTTGGGCAGGTTTCAGGTCAGGAGCTTGAGCAGGGCCTGGTTTGATTTATTGCTCCTTGAGCTGATTTGTCTTACCTTGCAGTCATCCACAGTGGAAGGGGAAGCTCAGCTCCCTCCTCTTTCCGCTGGAGACGATTGGAGCAGGCAAACACTTCACTGCTTTGAAGTGCCAGCAGAAAGGCTTTCAGGATCATGGCCAACACCCTCTGCAAGTGCCTTTTGGATCTGTCTCAGCTTGAGTAGAGACATTTGAACAGGTATCAGGTTGTGAGGGAGTGTAGCCAACTAAAAAGCTGAAGTGGAAAAAGAAGCTCAAGTGAACCCACCTAGGGAAAAGAGGCAGCTCTTGAATGCAAAAGGCTTTAGACAGAAAACTGAGGGTACTGTTTTTAGTGGAAAGAAAATGCAGATCCTTAGGAACACATTCATTTAGCTGGGTTTTGAAAAATTTTATTTCTGTTTATTCTCTTTGCTGGTAGGTAGTTAGGGATGGGGAGAGAGTTTCAGGAATTATCTAAAAAAACCTGACAGTGCTAGTACTTTCACTAAATGTGTTTTATGTATACATGACTTCCTAATGCAGAACCAAAAACTACAAAAATGGTTCAAATACTAGTAGAGGGCATTCAATTCACTAAATCTTGACTTCCACTTCAGGAAAATATCCCCAGAGGGGTATATGACCTCTTATTGTCTGCTTGTAAAATTGCAGAGAATCAATCAAAAAGAGTTCTAGTTCTCACTTTAAAAAGTAACATGATTTGAAAAAATACGCACTGTATAAAAATTAACATTTTCCACGTGTACCTTTTCATTTCAATATTAAGTTTGCAAATACAGCCAAAGCATAAAGGACATCACCAGGGATTGTTAATGTCTCATTGCTTTCTCTTTGAGGTCTTTGGGAGTGAAAGTTGATATTTACAGATACCTCTAAAATGGGGATACCTCTGGATAGGTTAATGGGAGCATTACAAACCCAGGAGTTTCTGGTTTATGATCCTGAAGACTAGAGAAGCTGAATTTGAATAAGGTGCTTTGGAACAAAGCATCTTTGGTGTCCTGACCTGATGTCTGTGTCCTTTTGCTACATGTTTTCTCTTTTCTGAAATTAGTAACTCTGCTGAGTATCTTGGGGCTTATTTCTGTTTCATGGAAACATTTCAGCAGAGACTATGTGAGCTGTTGCAAAGGGTTTGGAGATATAGTGTGCTAAGGGTGTAATTAGCCAAAATTAGTGTGGCTGAAAAATGTCCAGGGTATTCAACTTCTGTAAAAAGACCTTCGACTTGAATAAAAGAACAGAGGCTTATAGCAGGAACATTAATGCTTAGGAGTGGCTCTGTTTGACTAAGAAAATGCCATTAGAACCAAGTATTTATGACTAAACACACTTGAATAGAAAACATTCAGAGAAAACTCTTGATAGTTCATTTGTCAAAAGCTGGCTGAACTGTAGCCCTGTAATAATTATGTACTGGCTATCACAGCCAGAGAAGCTGGTAACCACAAACTGACTTCCTCATTCCTTCTCCTTCCTCCAGGAGTGGTTTGGATTAGGTAGTCAGCTGAAATTTCCAAAGCACGTATTTTCTCTACCGTGCTGCTGTGACCCATCTCCAGGTACTTCTTGCTTAGATTCTCCCTCAGCCCTTCTTCTTTTCTTTCTTTCACAAAAAAGTGAAGTTTATTAATGCATTGGCTGAGTAAATCTTTTCCAAGACCCTCTTCATGTGCGCACACGTACAGAGAGTAAAGCAGCTTAGGCACTTAAAGAAAGACAACTGGGCACTGTTGAACACAATCCAACAACCCTCTGGTTCCTTGTCCTGAATAACAGATATTCTATATCACCTAATATTAACAAACAAAAGACTTTTTCCCACGCCATTATATATTTACATTGCCCTACTCTTCAAGCTTGGCATGTTGGCTTCCTAAGACTATTTGATCCCAGATGCAGCTCAGTGCCAGAATTGCTGGAACAAAATGCAGTGGGTGGACAAACCTGTCCTGCTGCATTTCTTCTGGCCTTTAAAAAACAGAAAGCATTTATCTGACTCATTACTGTAAATGTACCAACAGAGCATACCAGTGATGGTTTTCTGACTGAAAGTGCCTGCATCTGCTCAAAAGGTTAACACGGGTGCAGATCAAGTGCATATCATGACACATTTGTTGATATCAGCCAGGGGCAAATATTAAGTAGCTTATCTTTTAAAGAGAGAGATAAGGAGGAAGGGTTGTGAGGTGCTTGCCAATAAACGTATATTCATCACAACTGTCGCTCCTGTGTGCTGCAGGAGCCACAGCAGGTGGGGCTGGTAATAGCGCTGAAAAACAGGACATCTGAATTCAGCCCTTACTCTTGGCCTTTTGCTGGGCCCTTTGGCAAGGGATTTAGAACTAAATTAGGCTGCCTTCTGTTCCTGACTAGGTGGAGGGAGAGAGGTTTCACATATATCCCCTTTTAGCAACTGCAAAATTATAGAATCACAGAACAGTTTGGGTTAGAAAAAGCACACAAACATCATCTAGATCTGATTCCCCTTCTGCTTTCCATTGAGAGCTACTAATAAAAAAAATACCTACAAATAAAAGAAGGAGGTCTTATCAGAAGTTACTGGGTGCTGATGACACAGACACATGGAAGACAATGTGAAAAAAAAAATTGTATCCCTATATTTCAGTAGGAGGCCACAAAATCCACTCCCCTTGAAAAGGGAAAATTGAGGAAGGAGCTTATAGAAATTATAGAAAATATCTGCAGTGAGTATTTTTCAGATATGCACACTCATATGTATTTTTATGTATTCACATGTATCTATAAGTGTGCATGGAAATACATGGATAATGTGCATGCATTTTGGGCCTTTTATTTGGGATACAAGATGCAATTTGAGGACTACCTTTTCTCCCTCTCTCTGGGAATGTTAATTCCTTCAAGTATCATAGAATCATAGAATATCCTGAGCTAGAGGGAACCCAAAAGTATCATCAAGTCCAGCTCCTGGCCCTGCACAGACACCCCTCAATCCCACCCTGTGCATCCCTGAGAGCTTTGTCCAAACTCTCCTGGAGCTCTGGCAGCCTTTGGGGCCATGACCATTCCCTGAGGAGCCTGGTCAGTACCCCACCACCCTCTGGGGGAAGAATCTTTCCGTGATATCCAGCCTAAACCCCCTGTTAGGTGTATATTTCTGTGTCTTAAAAGAATGTAATACTTATCCTAGCAAACTGCTGAGATGATGTTTAGCACTATGGAAAATTCTGTGCTGTGTGTAGCACTACTGAAAATATATGATTGTTAAATTTCACTGCCCTTTGAACAAGCCTAACGTGGAAGCTGAACTCAGCAGGGTGCAATCTCTGCAGGTAATTGGGATGCAGTTGCTGTGACAGGCTTTCAGTGCAGCCTGGATCCACTCTGGTGAAAGAATCAGGAGAGGATTGCCATGAGCATCCATTAGGATTGTCCACAACCAGCATCATGACGCTATTAAATGCTCACCTTTTGAATAAGAGTTCTCTGGACATCTTATATGTTTAGAGGAATTCAAAATCATAAATAAGATGCTTTGTAGGAAACTACTTAAATCACTGGATAGTAGTCTGGCTTTAACAATTCTCTTTGAAATAATTTCTGCAGGGAAATAGTCCATGCATTAAATCAGGAGTTGGAGATTGCTTGGAAGAGAGGAGAGGGTGGCAGTAAAAAGCAAAAGCAAAGTGAATTTCGCTGATGTAGTAGTGTATCTATTCCACAACATATAAATTAATAAAGGTTGCACTTAAAAAAAAAAAATAAGGAAAATAGAATTAATGCCCAAGAGCAACTAAGGCAAATGATAGAGGTGAAATGGAAATTCATTCCTGTGATACAATTTTTGGTGTTTAATTTCAGCAGATAAACTATCCAGCATTGTCTTCCTAGAGTTTTTCTCCAGATGAGAGGGAGAAGGTCTGTCAGAGCTGAACTAAGCCCCCCCGCCCTGGAGCAAGATTGCTCTCCCTATTGTAGAGGCACTCCAGAGAGGCTGTCACTTCCCTTAGCCCATCTTTTAGTCTTTTAAGTTGAGTGGTGTGAATAGCCTTCAAAATGCCTTTGGGTTTCCCTTTACCCAAAGATTGAGGGAATGCTCCTTTTCATTCCCAGCCACAGGAATTAAACAATAAGATCAAAATCTTGTAATCTCCTTGGGAATTCCTTTTAGTTGTATGGGATCTAAAATGCAGGGTTTTCCCTAAATTGCTGGGCAAATGAAGGCAGAGGCTAATCATACAGCTGGCTTTCGATGCAAACATTTCCAGTGTCTGGTGTGGTTGCCAGTTGTTTGGGATCGCCTATGAAACAAATGTCTTAATCGTTTTTATTACCTGTGCAAGTTTAGGTCTCATTAAGCTGGTTTTTTATTGATCTGAGGATCTGTGTGCATCAAGAATAAGAGGACCTGGAAGCAAAGCAAACTTAATACTTCAATTTTTTTGGACTTTCATAGCACTAACTTCTGAAAAGGATGATCAAAATAGACTCACACTGGGGTGTCTAAACAGCTAATAATTAGCATATTGCTTTTAGTAAAAAGAGCACAAGTAAAGATTTTGAGTTTACAGTAGTAGTATTCCCTTTCTTTGTGCTCTATGGAACACACTGCAAACAATTACCATGTATTATGTGAACTGCCACTCTTCACTGAACAAATCTCTTAAAGCAAACATATCAGTTCTGCAGGAATGTGCACGGGGCGAAAGCCCTAAATCTTCATTCTAAACGAGATGCAAATTTTAAATTTGCAAATATATTTTCCCTGCCAGAAAATGATCCCCTACCATTTCCTAATAGCAGATAAAACACGAAAAAAGAAATACTTGCCAACCTTTGGATAGGCTTGTTGAAGTCTGAATGTGTAGACATGCAGACAGGGACTTTGGATTTGAGGGGAAATGAGTTTGTGGGTGAAGTTCAGCCTACAATGCGGTTTGTTTAGCACACAGGAGGTTTCTTACAATATCACTAACACAAACTGAAATTGCTTACAACTTCCCCTGGCTTTCCAGCTTCGATGTTTTTTTTTCCTTAGGCATAGTTTCTGTTGTGTATATCCCACATCTTGTTGTGGCCATCACTCAGAGAGAAGAATGTCGGGTCTTTACTGTACCATTTACTGCATCGCCTTCGCTGTGGGAACTGTCACTGCAAGAAAAGCTCTGAAGGGCTGGAAAGGAAACGTGCAGTCATTCTGTCCAGTTATGAAAATTGCTATGAATGCAAATTAGCTTCATAGAAAGCAGTTTGTGCTGAATGCCAATTTTGCCTTCAATAGTGAAAGCCACACTGAGTTATTTGCACGGGAAAGCCGCTATAAGGGAAGGTTTTGATTTGTTACCTTCAGTATCACCTTGGGGTTTTAATCTTCAACTGAGAAAGAAACCCATGGAAATACGTTTAAAACTTCAGGTGACCTGCTTACAACATGCTTGAGGTTTGTTAAAAGATTTGCAAAGCTTTTGGTGCGTTTCATCTAGTTTCCAGATGTCATCGTAGAAACAAATGTAATATTACCGTGTGCTATAAAAACTTCCTGCAGCTCTATTAACAAGTTTCCCATGATGTAATTAGAAAGAAGGTGCAGTGTTTTCTTTGGCATCTGTGGGTAAAATACTGTGCATACTTATGCTGCTGTAAACCCAGGCCAACTTATTTCATTTTAATGAAGTTATTTTGGACTCAGTTCATGTAGAATTTCACTATAGCTCTATCTATACCTGGATATCTTCCCTGAGGGGTAAATACAGCAAAAGCCGTACAGTTTCTTTAGATTTTGTATAGGAAGACACTATTCTCAATATCAAAGAGGTTGTAACTATTCTAGCCAAGGTAAATGCTGTAAAATCCTTCAGGTTCAGATCCAGGTGGGGTTTTCAGACATGTCCATAGCTAGCTTGAATAAGGCGGAGCATGTACAAGTGCCTAAGTCTGGGTCTACAACCCTCCCCTCTACTGCTCTTATTCCTCTCTGTTTGCTAATCTGTTACATGAGGTCCATGGTCAAGCACCATTTTTGAGTTGGATGCCAAATTTCTATCACAAAACATTTATTTTCTTCCACCAAAAGATTTATCTTTTCATTGTAGCCAGCTAAAGTCTCTGGTAGCAGCAATGTTGGTGTTGGTTTCTCTGTAGCACTGGTGTAGGTAGATGGCTTGAGACTGATACCACACACAGTCATGTTCATTACTATTTTTCCTGAAACACAAAAACTGCTTAGGACTTGCAATTTGCTTATCATTTCTCATGTGGAGAAGTCTGTACACAAGTGGTCTTTTCATAAGACCTTGTTGTGGTTTTTCTTTCCTAAACAAAGAACAAATAAAAGGAAAAGGAACTGGAAGGGGAAAAAATTAAGTTTTAATGGAAACACGTTTAGTCTTTTGTTTTCTGCTTGCCACAAAACATTAACATAGTAAACAAATTGATCTTTGCTCTTAAGTTCTTTAATAACATAAAGTATTTTGAGATTTGGCATGGCTAAGGTACGGTTAAACCACATGTTGCTGGTCATGTTCCAACCTCTATTGTCACAGGTCTTTGACATCAAACTACATTTTTAAAAATAAAAGTTGCGTATAACCCACTTCTATTCACAGACAGCTTTGTTAAAAGTTGTGATTTTGGGGGATGTTTCGGTATATTAGTGGTAATAGTATTTTCTGACCAAAACTACTTTTCCATGGGACATATTTCAAAGTCCAGGCATTCCCACTGTCAGCCCCTGCTTTGTGCCACACAGCAGCTTTTTGAATGCTGCACCTCCACAAGCTTCTGTAGGATGCTCTGAAACATTACATTCTAGACTGCTCACCCAGTTATGGGACTGTTACAGTGGTCTTACAGTAGCAGACAGAGCTATTTCAAATGGGGATGTGGGAGAGAGAAAGTGTCACTTTGGTCCACTTTTTGGAGTGGTTGGTGTTATAATATATAACCTTTATTCCTTTTTTTCTTTTTTTTTAACGCAGTGTAGTTCGCAATAATTTAAAATACTCTATAGACATTTAAACGATATACAATAATATAACTTAATTGGATCCCTCAATTGTACTTAACAAATACTATTCTAATATATTTACAGTATCTAGTACCATGAGAGTGTGCATTACTGTGTTTGGGAGCTTTATTTGCTTCCTGTCAAGAATGTAGTGAAAGTACAGTATTATCACTATTATTCAACAACAACACCCATTAATCCAAGGGACTTTAACTTACATGGAGTGAGTATAGTATTTTGGGGCCCCTGTTGACTTCTGTGAAGTTGCACTCATTCATGCCAAGGCTGGTATTTAGAAATCAACAGCAACATCAAAAAAAAATAAGCAATTTTGCATTGCTCTTGAGGGAGTCATCAAAGGGGTCTGATTTTCAGAGGGTAAGTACTTGGGGTCAGAAAGGCAGATCCTCACGAGTATTCAAATGAAGGTCCCCAAATCATTAGTTACTTTTGAAAATATAGGTCCACAAATTACAGAGGTAATTCTGGCTCATTCACGTATCCAGCACGGGAGCTGGTGGAGCTCTAGGTCCACCAGCCCCTTGCCCCAAGAGCACCACGTGGATGGACAAGAGCTTCTGTGTCAGGTGGGGAGGGCTCATGGCTCTGCAGCCCCTCCATCTCAGTAATGAAATGAAACAAAAGCTGAAAATGCAGATATGCAGATGTAAGGAAATTTTTAATTCCAAGTTTTCAGAAAATCAGGCAGGGACCCTTGGGGCAAGGAAACAATTACATGGTTAAATGGGCTGTGTTCTAAGTGGGCATATCTGGGCTCTTGGGGTTAAAACACTAGATTTTACAGCAGTAAAATATCTGAGGCTGTTTTTAAAATCTCTCATAGAGAAAAGGTGTGGGAATTAGGATTGAGTGCTATTAAGAAGTGAGCTTCTTTCTTTTAACATTCATGTGCTTACCAGGGGGTACGTTATTGCCAACCTTAAAATAATGACACAGGCTAACCCAAATTTTGGCATTCTTATGCTCGTGAAGCCATAACAGCTCAGAAGTTGCAGCAACCTGGAGCTCAGCTGCCAGACTTTTATTGACTTCTGAGCATAGGTTTTTGAAAAGTCTTGGAAATATTAACTTTCAACCATTAAAGGTAAAATGCAATGCCTGGAAGATCCTGCCAGTGCATTCAATGTCAAAGCAAAACTTTTGATATTTGTTGAAGCACATCTTTGTATCCTAAAACTCCCTGTGAGGAGCTGTGAGCGGGTGCTCCACACCTCAGGCCTGAGTCAAAAACAGTCATTCTTATTCAGGAGGCAAATGGGAAACGTCGATATCAAACATTGGTAACCAAAGTTTCATGTGATGTTTTCTCTCAGTTCTGGCAATTGCTTAAGGCCTACAGTAATTGAACTCTCTAATAGTGGAGTGACAACAGATCAGTAGCATTGAAGAACTTAGGGAGAACCAAATACAAAAGTCATAAAGTCAGAGTTCCAATAAGTTTACATTTAGTACAGAATTAAGACATAGCTACCCGTTAGTGCTTAGAATTTTTTGATACTAATAAAAACATAAATAATTATTTTTAATGTTCATTCAAAGACTTCCAGTGTCACTGGCAGCTGATGTAATTTTGTGAATGTTTTTTGGGGTTTTTTTCCAAACTGATAGTGGAGTATTTCTGCCATAGATTTTGCTCCCTACCAGTTGTTTTCTCTCTACCTGCTTTCTTAGAAATTTTGGTATTTGCAGTGAGAATGCTGTGTTCTAGTCAGTGAAGATTTCATTTCCTTAAAAAAGTTTTCGTTTGCACAGGGCTAGACAGTTTCGTTGCTGTAAAATAGGAGAAAGTGTCTTTTCCTTTTAAATGTCATGGGAGCTGCAATGCAATCAGCTTCTCTGATATGTATAATTTAAAACACTAAGAGAACTCTACAACACCCAGATTGTAGTTAAAAAAAAAAAA
>VXBB01005080.1:0-85593 GCA_013399915.1 Illadopsis cleaveri | reverse complement strand
AGAGAGAGACAGAGAGAAAGTTTCATGTGGTTGTCAACATCACCTTAATCCTGTTGCCCTTGCTTCCAAAGCAGTTACAACAGCCAGCCAGCCAAAATGCACCATCCTTAGAAGCGTAAGTAGTAGTGGGGAGGGAGTGGTTGTTGTGGTGTTGGCTGGGGTTCTTTTCCCCAAGAGGGATGAGATGTGCAAAATGATGCTGTCGTTGTTTGTTGTACTCCACTTTCCTCACCGGCGGCGGTTCGCTCCGTTTGGTGCCGTTATTTGCAGGTGAACACCTCTGTCCGCTCGCTGCACGTGTTGCACTTGACAAAGCAGCACCAGTGGAATTTGCAGTTGCACTGCCACACCTTGGTGTACTGGTGTGTGTTGTAGCCTCTTCCACAGCACATCATGTCGCACCCGTCCGCGTTGGGAGAGGTGCGGTTGCAGAGCCGTCCCTGGGTGCCGACGCTCCCCGTGGAAGCGTCTTCCTCACAGTAATTGGGTGACTTTTCGATATACACCAAATCCGTTTCCATGGGTTTCTGGTAGCTCTTAATCTGCTTGATCTTCAGGAAGGTTGGCTGTCTCAGTCTGCTGGCTCGTACCACCTCCACTTGCACCGCGGCGTTGTATTTCTCTTTCAAAATATATCCAATCTCTCTGAATTTAGGCAGCGTGGTCCAGCAGGTCTTAGTTGTACAGGAACCCGAAACTCCATGACACTTGCACTCCAGTTTCATTCTCTCTTCGAGAACCTATGTGTACAGACATTTGCATATTGTTACGGCAGGAAAACAATACTGCAAGCCTGCCTAAACCTCAGTCTGTTTACTTCATATGAATATTCATTACTGCTGGTTGAAATTTTTCGAATGCATGCTTATAAATCTTCTCACCTCCCAGCAGAATGCTCATAATACATTTTCTTTCAAGTGGCACCTGGTTGGAAATACAGTGTTTTTTAATTTTTTATGCAAAATATTTCCATTCTTTTTCCAAATATTGGAGAATATTTACTTACATTTTAGAGGACATTTCTTTAGAGCCACAGGAGACTTCAAATTTTTGAAATCATTTTCATTTTGAAAACAGAAAAAAGATGGGTTTGGGGGTAAAGTGGCATAAGATTCAAAATCCTTAATTGCTTTAAATTATGATCAAAGAATGCTTGAAAAGAACAGTATAAACAGTGTGACTGAATAAGCCTACATGCAGGGAGCTGAAACTAGATGATCTCTAAGTCACTTCTAATCCAAACCATTTCATGATTTACTACATAATTAAAGGTTTTGCCTATATACCTATACCTATACCACCAGTGGTAAACTTCTAGGCTATTCCACTCACAGCATGTCCCATCCCCTTTAAAAGCAGCACTCATTGCAGTATTTAGTCCAACTATTAAGCAAATAATCAGTAACCAATAATCACAAATATATTTTTTTTCCACTAGGGCAATGATAACACAACATTAGAGGGGAAAAAGAAATCAACATTGAGCCGAGGAGAAACGTATTGCTGTTGTAGAGGAGGTTCAGCCAGAGGAGTTTAATTCAGAGTCAGAAGGGACACAAACTGGTGAGTGCCCAGGCTCCTGCTCCATTGTCGTCCTGCCGTTTCTGCCGCAGCCAGGCCATGCCACGACTGGCATACCCCTCCTTCCCCGGGCCAGGTTGTGCCCCGGGGGAAGGCGGGCGGAGTCCTCCCGCTCCGCTCCGTGTGTGCAGCAGAGCGAAGCCAGCCCCACGGAAGCGCCTCTCTGTTTTCCTGCCCTCTCGCTACCACTTAAGCCTGACCATAATTACACCCACAGTCATCATTAGCTTATGAAAATCAAGGCCTAAGAACAAAGCGAGCTGATCCTTCCCCTTCGCAATGGGATGCTAACACAGAAATATGAGCTGCCGAGCTTGTCTGAAAGCATTACTGATGCTGCAGACCATCTCCTGTAGTGGTTTCCCTGCAGATCCCAGAACATGACTGAAATGGGCAAGGGATAAAAGAGCCGAAATCTGAGTACAATAGCATAATGAAGTAGGAGGGAGTAAAAAATGCTTACTGCTTCAGAAACGGGCCTTAAAATAAAAGCTGTACAAATCTGGTTATCCCTGCAAATAGAGGGCACCCTCCTGAGTTGTTTGAGTTTCACTTAAATTGTATGGTTTGTTTTTTCCCAAATTTCTGGGGTTTCAATATTAAAGAGAATATTTGGATTTGATTCTTCTTTACCAACATACAGTGGCAAGTATAAGATAGCTGAGCAACAACCTATGCAAGAATCACAAAATATCCTGAGTTGGAAGGGACCCTTTGAGTCCAGCTCAGGAAAACTAAGAGAACGCAAGAATCACAAAACTGAGAGCATTGTCCAAGCTCTCCTGGTGCTCTGGCAGCCTTGGGGCTGTGACCATTCCCTGGGGAGCCTGTTCAGTGCCCGACAATCTGGGGGAAGAACCTTTCCCTGATATCCAACCTAAACCTCCCCGGACACAGCTCCAGCCGTTCCCTCGGGTCTGTCCCAGGTCCCATAGGGCAGAGATTGGAGCTTCCCCTCCACTGCCCCTCCAGAGGAGCTGCAGCCCCTGCTGAGGTCTGAGCTCAGTCTGTTCATACCTTAGACCTTCTGGAACCACAGACTTTACCAGGGTCAATGTCAAGTTATCCTATCAGAGGCAGAAAAGGTGTTTCCCAGCAAGGTTTACTGAGTTGGGGAAGAAATTCCTACAGCTGCAACTGCTCTAAAAGAAGAAAATCACCAAGGCTGTGATGAGCTGGGGTTTTTGTGGACACTGGAATGCGCTGTATCACCTTCCTGTCTTCCATACTGGTAGAAGAGAAAACTTGCCACCTTCTGCTGCAGCAGCAGCATTCCAGTGGCAGTGAGGAGACAGATGCCCTGTGACATACTCTGGGGTGTTTTAAGGGTCTCCAAGGTCTCTTCTGTATCCATTTCTGGCCTGTGAAGAAGGTCTTTTTCCAAAGACCCCCAAATAAGATCTCAATCCTGTTTCACAAATCTGGGTTCAAATAATGTATTGATATTTAGATGTGTTCATAGATATATATAAACATGCATAGAAGTTGTGCTTGATATTTCTGAAAAATGTTTGGTTTTGTTGAAACTAACCCATTCCTACAACTTTCTCACTATACAGTCACAGCTGTAAGAACTGCAGCAAAATCCACAACAAGAGGTGGATGGAGGCAACTTTTACACCTCCACCAAAGAGCAATGGGATCCAAGGATTTCCAGGAAAGCATTGCCAGTGGGATCTGTCATCCCTGAGTCGTACTCCTTTTTGGGGAGCAACTCTTGGTGACATGTACATATTTTGTCATGCTCTACGTGTGTGTCTGCATTTTGGTTGAAAAGGCCAAGCCAGTAACTTGCTAAGAGAGTGGGAGGAGGTGAATTTCGTGAGGCTGTTTATCATTCCATGGGATCAACACTGTGGGTGCTGTTCTGAGGAGCCTCTGATGTGCTGCCCTGATACACTAGAAAGTGTCACTGCTCCTGAAAGACAAACATCTCCCATTTCGGTGTCCTGGGTGACAACTTTGCAAATGTGTATTTATGTATGGATGCCTGTCTGTCCATATAATATTGTTTGCCTGTGTGCATTTGGTTAAGATGCTGATGTTTATACACATTACGCTGTACATTATATATATATATTATTTCCTGACACTGCCTGGCAGCCTCTACAGTACAACCTCCAGCAACTTTATTGTAAGTCTTGATTTTTTTCCCCTTTTCGTCACTGTCTTTCTGAAGGTCTAGGTTTGTGATTCGTTTTGGTGAGCAGAAACCTGATTTCACTGCTGTGTTTTTTCAAAATTCCCACTGTTTTTGATGGTGGGAGGACTTGCAAATGCAAGCCATGCAGGCTCAAAAAAGCAGAAGTTTCAAAAAGTATTAATTCATGATCCTGAAGCCAATCTTGCAGGTTTTTTAAATTTTTTTTGGAGGCTTCTCTCATGAATGTGGAATGCTTGGGGTTACAACACTGAGCAGAGGGCCAATCATCAGGTAGTTAAATTCCTGAATGCTGTAATTTGTGTGCCCACAGTCAGCTGTGGGTATAAAATTGTGCCTAAAAACTTGGAGGTTAGGGAATACAAGGCCCAAGCTAAGCAGATTCTGAGCAACATTTTTTCCCCCTCTTTCCACCCAGATGTTGCAGGGTGCCCCTGACAGGCCAGCATGCTCTGGCCCTCCAGATGAATGTATCTCTGCATAGTGTCTTGAGCAGCTTCCCCCTTGCCAGGGAGGTGCCATGGGACCTGGCAAAGGTGGCCAGACCTGACCTTCTTTGCTCAATGCTCTGGATGAAGAGCAACCAACATTTTGCTTCCTAAAAGTCTGTCCAGCTCAGTTTTCCTCAGCAAAAATTCCCATCAAAGCTCTGGCCCTGAACCTTAAAGGTACTTATTTACTCAAATCTAAGACACTATGCCAATCTAGGTGCTTAATTAAAGATTGAAAATCATTAGCTCATATGAGCCACTCTCTCAGCAGTTTCATTTGTCATATGTCAGTGCCTCATATCTAATCTTGAATGGTTTACAGCAAGATCTACCTCCCAGAGCAAATTCCCATCGCTGGGCTGTGCTGCCTTAGATTAATCACAGGAACATTCCTCAGGTCCCTTTTCCACATACAGGCCCACTCCCACTCCAGTATGGTCTTGCCAAGTAAAATTTTCTAACTGCTGCTACTTTGTTAAATGAATTGTGAAATATAACATTAAAGCTTTCTTAATCCCACATATTTTTATACCTATATAAATCATACATTTAAAATGCAATTTGAGGGCTGTCTGCTGCAAGTGGAAAAGGCTTGTGAAGGGCAAAATAAAACAAAATGATATGCATGAAAAGACATTCATTTTTTCAAGTTCCATATCTAGACTCAACTGCATAACATCAGGTACAGTTTCTGTACATAGTAAAAATCCTATTTGGATAAAGTATTTAAAAACAATAGTTACATTTTGTGTGTGTGTGTGTTTTGGCTTACCCCTGCTGGTTTTCCTTTCCTTGGTGGAAATGCACATTTTTGGACCAAGTGTTGAATGTAACAAAATCCACAGAAATTTTTGACTGAAGTATCAAAAAGAAACAAAAGACTTGAAGAGTTTTGCCTTGTTGAAATATGCAAGTGATCAACTTTTGTTTTGGGTAATAACTACCAAAAGAGACGGATTCTGGTCACAAGATGTCACCACTTCTTTGATGCTCATGCAACTGCAGCCACAAGAGCTGATGGCTTGCTGATGATGTGGGGGCACTGGCTAACCCAAGTCTCAGTGCAGCCTGAGGCCCACCACTGCTGACAAGATGCTGATCTCCTGCACCCATCTGGGAATCCAAGCTCAGTTTGTTTGGGTTTGGTTTTTTTATCTTGGGTAGGCAGGGGTGTAACTAAGAATAGTAGGATGTAATGCTACTGTTCTAACACAAATGTCCTGAAATTATTCTTTGTTAACAGCAGATCACAGAGCCCAAAATTGAGTAGTTCATGGTGTGTCTCCTTGGGCTGTGCCCAGCCCTGTGAAGGGGGAGCATGGAGCCAGCAGGAGAGGAATAAGGGTACTTCAGCTGCATGGTTTTCTTTCTGCTCTTCTGTGAAGCTGTTCCGTCAAGCATCACAACAGTATTTATATTCTGTGGGATGTGGGATGAGGAACTGAGTTACTGTGTTTATTCCTCTTGCCACATCCCAGTTTTTCTTATTGTTTAGTTGAATGGGAGCAGGGAGCCTCTGCTTTGCAGCAGGTCAGTGTCCAGACACAGGACACAGTGAGCATGAGGTGGTTTTTCCCTGTCACTGGCCAGAGCTGATCAGGGCTGGGGACTGTCAGGGGTGCCAGGAGGTATCAATTCACCTCCTCCTGCCCTCCACGTGCCTCCCTAGGTAAGGCACCCTCTTCCATAGTGTCCCCACTTAACGCATTGAAAAAACTGAGGAAGGCCCACTGCACTTTTTTACAAAAATTCTCCTCTTGGCTACCAGGAAAATTAACCTGGTGTTTTGGGACCTGCTGCCCATTAGGTGGATATCTCTGCTGTTATGAGGATGAACAATAGCCTAATCCACCAGTGTTTCCCCTCTACTTTCTAGGAGAAGAGAAAACAGCTGTTTGAGCAATGAACTTCTGCAATTGGTTAAAACATTTTGAATATTATTTTTACAGAGAAATGTTGCAAAGCAATTTCCTTCAGAAGTATCCTCCCAAACATCCTCAAAGCAAGTGTGTTTGCAGTGTTCCACTCTCTTTTCTATAGAATTTGTTGTAAACCTTGAAGGTAAAACATCACCTGAAATAGTTAAAAATATTTCACTGGTAGTTTTATTCTGTCAGGCAGAACAGATGTGTCAGGTTTGAGGTCGTGCAGTGATATATCACTCAATGTTTGATACATGCCTTGCATGCATTACATGGTATGCATGGGCATGCACATTTCTTGAATAAAACCATTTAGCAAGTCCTAAAATATTTGGCTATTCCCCCCTCTAATTTTAAAGCAAATTGTTCAAAAAGTAGGGTAGTACCAGATGTAGCTGCTGGCAGTCTGTGTTAAGGGTGTGTTTCTGGAAGAAAAAAATAAGCTAACAAATCCAGCCCAACTGGAAGCAGGAGATCTACTCTCATGAGATTTTGAGCCAAAGCTTGCATTTTCAGGACATATGGATAAGCCCTTAGTTATCCATCTAACCCACCCAAGCTGTAACACCAAAATTTTTGAAATTGGATTTATGTAACTATCTGCAAATCACTTTAAGTGGGAAGATGGCATGAAGCACAACTACCAAAAGCTTTTCTTTCATGAGTGGTCTCACAAGGGATGTGTAGTGAAATAATTTGTCACTTTTAGAGAAAGAAGCTTTCAGCAAATGATGGACTCGAGGCTGTAAAACCTGGAAAGTAACATTCTTTGCATCCCTGAAATTACTTAGAAAACAAAGTCACATTTTAAAGAATATTTTAGGCTTGTAAGAGCATAAAATTAGCTGGCTTTCATGTTTGAAAATGGAATTCAGCCTCCACTGTGACTTCAGAACATTTCATTCAGAGTCTTTTTCTGGGCATCGCTTCTTATCTTTACATCCTGTCAGGTGACAGTGTGGGCATATTAAGCACTGTGCATCTTGCAGGAATGAGCTGATTAATTATAATGCTTGATGTGAAGTGAAAGGAGCTAACTCTGGCTTACATAACATATGCACAGACAATACACATAAATATGTATAAATATCCATAATTACAAGCACACCCACTACATATATTTATGTCTATGTATGTATATATCATATCAACCATATCATATCATATCATATATCATATCATCTATCATATCAATCATATAATATCTGTTTATATTTTTATATCTGTATATATGTAATAAATGGTAATCAACAAATCACCCCATTAGCTGTTCAAAGCCGAAGCAAGGGAGCAAAAAACTCCTTCCCAGTACCACAGGCCTATTGCACAAGAAACCATGAGAAAAAGAAATGGCTTAGGTGGAAATGTTGTCCCAAGTAACTGAAAAATCTCTTCTGAGGAGGGCCTGAATTATTTGTTTGTTCCCCACACTCTTATTGTTCCAAATGTAAAATAAGCTCTTGTCATCTTCCAGGCATTCAAAAAAAAAACAAAAGGAAAGACCCATTGCTGTTACAAAGGAGTAAATATTGGGATGGTGTCAGGCTGAGCTGCTGGCAGTCAGTGTGATGGGTGTGTTTCTGGAAGGGCCAGTTTTTTCTCCACATAACCACAGTCACTGTCTATTGTAAGAGCCTAATTGATTGATAAACTGTTAGAAACATTTCTACTTTTTGGTAAAAGCTGCAGTCTGCTACCACTTTGTCAGTTTGTTCTTTTAACTCACCCCATAAAAACAAACAGAAACCTCCATTTTTATAAATGAGATTCCTCATGAGAGATGGTCATTGTTTTGAGGCTTTCAACAGAAAGTAAAGCTTAATGATGTGTGTTCCCAGATGTTACTCTAAGTTCATTTATCCCAGAATAAAGATACTTATTTCTAAAAATACATGGTAGAAAGCTGTTTCATAAAACAGCATCAAAGCTGACTTGGTTTGCTGGTATTTAATTTTTCATTACTCTGTCAAAGTTTTGCCCACAGATCTCTCTGTAATCCTTCAGATTTGCAACAAAACATTCTTTCAGCAACATTTGTGTTAGACTCATACTAGTCCTCCTTTAGGGGTTTGTTTTCATTTACCACAGTTGCACTTTCCATTCCGAGTCACAGCAGAGGTTTAGGAACTGACAGGGAAGTTTGTTCCTCTGTTCTTTCATACCGTGCAGTGCCTCTTTGCCCCCAGGCATAAATCTTCCATCAGGAGAGTCTTGTGTCACCAGGAACCCCACAGCATTTATTTATTCCACATTACACCAATGGTCAGATTATGATTTCGTCCCTGGTGCTATTTATTGCAAATTTATCAGAAACTTTGTGTATCTGCCGTTAGCTGAAACAATTCTTAGAAATTTTATGCAGAGCCCTACAGGATGCAGTGTGGGGCAGTTAGGGGACTCATTCATTCCATAGTCATCAGGAATTCCTTGAGAAGCCTAAATGTCATTTTTTTCCAAGGAGATAATTTATTAGAGGGTTGTATTGAACATATCAGCCCTAGACTCAAGAAAAAGAACCCCCAAGACTGTTTTTCCCCTCATCTGTTTGCAAAGTTCATGCAATTATTTTTACAGCATGCTGCTGGTTGCACAAAGAGAAATTCCTCTGGGCTCTGTTTTTAGCAACACTGAAATACCAGCAGGGCAGCTTTTGAGAGCATCCCAACAAAGGCAAAATATTAGAGCCATACTTCTGTACTTAAAAACCCCTCTGACACCCAGGCATGTGTGGGACAAGTGCTGGGAGAGATTGAGAATGGCCAAGATTTCTGTGAACCCATGAGAAAGTCCTTGTGGTGGTATAAGAGAACATTCAAGTAATTGCTCAGGGGGCAAAACTGGTGGCCACAGTCTTGATTAATGATCCTAGCAATGAACCTCTGGCCACCTGGTAGATGTCTAGTGAGGTCATCAAGGACCTACCACTGACTTCAGAGCAAGTTGGAAACTATTGTATGTGGGGTTGGGAGCTCTTTGTGTTCTTTTTACCTCATGTCTTAGAAGGCTCTGAGATTCAAAAAGAAGACTAAAAGGAAGGTAGCATATTTGTTAGCTAAAAGTTGTCCTTCTTAGCAAACTCAAAAAGCCAGTTTGGTATGACTCAAAAAAGAACTGCAAGCCTTACCATTACAGATGTGAATGCAGGGATTTAAAATGGTGAAAGTGCTGATCTCTGCAGGAAGCTGCAAAAGCATATACTGCGTTTACTGTCTTTACTGTCCATTACCACTCTAAGGTCGAAAATACCTTATTTGAAAATACTTGAGAACTTCTGAAGCAATGAAGGAATTAAAAAATAAACTGAGTTTCCTGTTTTTTCCTCTTTAACTTTTATTCCTATTCATAACACAGATAAAATATCTGTATTTTCGTTCTTTATAATAGTCATGACCCAGAAGCTTGGTTCCAAAGTGTTTCCAAATTTTAAGACAGGCCACAGACAGATCAGCAGGATGGCAGTTACAGACTTTCTCAGAGCAGTACAAGCATTTCCCAGTTGTGTTGTGAGGGTTTTGAAAAGGAAAAGGAGAAGGATGGAGGTTCAGTGTTGTACCCAGGCAAACAGAGGGGCCAGGGAGGGAAGATGTGCTGCTGGGCTTTACTCTAACACACAAGGAAGGTCTTGTTGGAGACAGGAAGGTTGGGGGCAGCCATGGCTGTAGTGACTGCAAGATCATGGAGTTCAGTATCTTGTGTGGAGCAAGGGAGCTATGGCTTCCTTCCAACTTCTTCCCAACTTCAAGAGTTGGAGCTGTTCAGCCTTGAGAGCAGTCCCAGCTGAGGGGCGCCCTGATCCCTGTGTGTTCCTGTGAGCAGGGAGGGCTCAGGGCAGGGCCCAGGCTCTGCTCCGTGGGGCCCAGCAATGGCACCAGAGGAACGGGCAGCAACTGAGGCCCAGGAGGTTCCACCTGGACATGAGGCAGAACTTCTTCCCTGGGCAGAGCCCTGAGCAGATTGTCCAGAGAAGCTGTGGAGTCTCCTTCCCTTGACATACTCAAAAACCATCTGGACACAATCCTGAATAACATGGTCTTGAGGATCCTGCTTGAGCAGAGGGGTAGGACCCTTCCAACCTTACCCATTCTGTGATTTCTGACTTGAGTGTGAATAAAGACCTTGTGGAATATGTAAGAATGACATCCATGCATAAACAAAATCTCCTGGTTTCAGATTTTGTGTCTGGCTCACAGTCCAGTCCAAGTTTACCAAGGACTCCCAAAACTACCAGATTTCAGGTGAATGTAGGTCAGATTCAAGTCTGCCTGGATTCTCAGAAAGAACTTATGATTTCACACTGAAATTGCAGAAAACTCTGTAACTGCTTTTGTAAGAAACACAGAAAGCATATCCTAGGTTCCAGAGTTTTGTTCTAACCTTAAGTTTCAGTCAGTCTTGAATTCAAAATGCCTAATTTATACGAATAGCAAATTATCTCAGAAGAATCAAAATCACTAAATATTATTTACTGTACAATTCTGAAAATTGAGTTAATGGGAATACATATCATAACACTAACATTACTTCTAAACATGATCCCCAAGACCATCTTTTGTATTAACACATTCCTCTGGATTTGATGGATTATACTTAAAACCAAAAAACTACACCAAATCCTTTCAGTCATTCTTAGATTTTGAAAGCAATACAATGAATTAATGAATAGCTATGGGTATAAATAATTAATAAAAATGCCAGCAACAGAAAAGTTTAAAAATTCCAAAATAATAATTATATTTTTAAAAATGGGAAAATATATTGTCAGTATTTAAAGTGTTTTTATTCTTTTCTTAAAATACGAAAGTATTTTTTGCAAGAACATTAGCGAAAAAAAATTTAGAATTGTTAAAACTTATTTGCATGAATGCTGCTACCAGAAGTATCTGTAAAAGCATGCACTTCTTTGGTTTGCCTATGTCCCTGTCCTTATGAAATTCTGATGAAAAGTAAAATATAATGTGCTTAGTAAGAATCAGCAATGTGGTCTAGTGGTTACCGGGCTGTATTTAGAATTGGGGGATCCATGATCAGTGCCTGGTTCATGTAATGACCTCTTTCTGTCCTTGGGACTTCACTGTTCTCCATCTCAGAATCTGCTTTTGCTCTTTTGTCCCTCTTTCGCATCCAGAGTGTGACATGTTCCAAGCAGGACCTGCATCAAGATCTCCACAGGGGTGGCACAGCACACACCACAGAGCATGCCAGTTTAAGCAGGGATGATAATGCATCTAGCAGTAATAAACTCTCCCTGGCAAGTTTAAGAGTTGACTTCCATCTTCTTTTGCCTCCAAACACAATTCATGATGCTGAGCTGAAGTTCCCAGCCTAGGTGAAGTCATCAGCCCTGGAGCTGGTCTTCCAATGTGATGGTCAACTGCTGAATGAAGTTCTTTCACACCATGGCAGCAATTTTTAGGAAAAAAGGCTGTGCCCCTCAAGGCTGTTTTTCCGTTTGGCTCTTCAGTCAGCTCTCATGACATCTGGAGACCTCAGTGTGAACTATCACTGAAGTACCAATCCTGTCTCTACACTTGAGATTATGCCTCTCTCACCACACTGAATTTATGAATTTATGTAGTATTTACATCCCAGTGAAGCCTTGCCCATGCAGAACCTTCAGTTTCAGTGCATGGCCAATGCAACTCTGCTAATAAGCAAGACCCAGGCAGTAAGATAATTGCACTGTTTCTGTCACCACCAATTCTACTCTCTCTGCCCAGTGCTCAGTGCAGGACTGAAAGCACACATGGTTTTAGAGGAGGAAAATTCAGTCTTACTTTGGGGACTAGAGGAGGAGGATTTTATTGGATTGCTGTATTGGTATATTGGATTTTTCCAACACTGGAGTGAAGGGCTTTTCCTGAGGGAAAACTTTGAAGGCTACAATCTCTCCTGAGGTAGGTATCTATGATGCAGAAAGATTTGCTACACTTTTTAAAGGACAGGCTTTGAGAGCTATGAGGACTGTTGGTGAACATAAATCAGCATAGTTCCATGACTTTTTATTGTTTCCATGACACACAGTTCAGTCATGGTTGTAGACATGGAGCTGTTTCTTCTTATGCAGCTCTTTGTAGCTTTGTAGTTACAAAAAGACAGTTGTGCATCTGCTAAGTGCATTGTGTACTACTATGTGTATTTCATTAGAGCTGGGGTCAAATAAGTGATTTGGATTTCAACTGGAACAAGTATCTGGAAGTGCTGTTGATGCTGAGTAATGCTGACAACTCAGTACTGTCCCATCCCAAGCCCCAACATCCCTTGCTAGATTTTTTGCAAATTGGATGAAAAGCAATGATTTATCATTATGCCAAACAGATCCAGCAAGGTCCTCCCTGTTATCAGGGGGACCTGGAAAGAAGGCTTAGGAAGCAGAAATTTTTACAGGAGTACCTATAATACATGGCCAGCTCTGAATAAAAAGAAACAGGGGGAGGGGGAAAAAAAGTGAACAATAGATGCCATCCGGTGTGTTTGGGTGTGGGATAGCATCAGAGAGAGGGGTAAATTCTCAGGGAATGCCTCCTGCCACCAAGCCAGCCTCCCTCCCCGTCCTCCAGCACACAAGTCCCCATCCCTTGTCCTTTCTGGAATACCTTTCTTCCAGCCTCATTGTTGTGCAAGTTCATCAGCCTTCGTGCATTCTTTTTGATTTCTCGGGCATCAACAAACCTCCGGGAGAACTCAATGCCGTATCTGATATCCGCGGAGCAGCCTCCCCACTTCCAGCCCTCCTCCTGGTTGTAGTAGCCCTGTTTCTCTCGGTCACAGCCACAATTGCTGAGGTTGCCCTGGCTGCAGGCGGCCGTGACAGCGTGTGCAACCCCGGCAGCAGTAATGGCATAGGTGAACGCAGCTTCCCTGCTTCCTGTGGAGAGAAGCCAAAAGCTGATGGGTTGGCAGAAAGGCAGCACGTACTTACTTAAAGAAAGTACACACAAACATCTACAGCAAGGGGGTGAGGGCAGCGGTGTGAGGAGGGCATTACCCCTCAGTGTGGACTTCTCATCTTACAGAATTCCACGCATATTTAAAATGCTTGGCTCAGCTCGGGCATATTACCCCAGGTATGCAGCCATGTGATAGTCCCACCTAAACCCCTTCACCGGAGGGGAACTTGGCAATGAATCT
This sequence comes from Illadopsis cleaveri, assembly GCA_013399915.1. Taxonomy (NCBI): domain Eukaryota; kingdom Metazoa; phylum Chordata; class Aves; order Passeriformes; family Timaliidae; genus Illadopsis; species Illadopsis cleaveri. The sequence continues at coordinate 72,310 of VXBB01005080.1, read as the reverse complement.
GGACAGTGTTGAGGTGAGGCCACAAGATTTGTTTCCACACTGTCTAGTCAGGTTTGCAAGCTGAATTTTATCTGTTTCACACAAACAAAAAGTGAGTTAATAGCTACCTCTAAGCATTGGCACTGCGTGGAAAAGGAGAACTGTTCACACAACATCAACAAAAATATCCCTTGGACACAAATGGGGCTGATTATTAATGTAACTTTATAAATGCCCCAGTAGCATCCATTAGTGATGCTGAGTGTAAAGTACTGCAAGAGATACCCATAGAGACAAGAACTGGGTAGACTTCATCTTCTTTCAAGGTAGAGGTTACCCCTTTCCCTTGCAGACTTCTCCTGTGCATTAGTTTTGCTGAAGTGACCCTTTTCTACTCCCACTCTCACTCAAACCTTTGCATTACCACGGCAATTGAGCATACAAAGGGCATAGGAGTGCAGTGACAGCACTATTTTCTCTCCAAAATAGGTGAGATACTGTCATGGAAGCACAAACTTATTTTTTTAAAAAAAGTTGTTTTGAAAAGGAGTTCTTTTTTTTTTTTCTGTGATGCTGCTGCTTGCAAAGGTTCCTGATTGACAATTCCATGTAATAGCTGTTCATAATGAGTATATGAGGAGAGGTGAATAGGGCCCCTTTCTGTACTGATTGCCTGAGATGCCTGTGAGGAGCAAGGATGCAGAATGATGGGAGGAGAAGCTACAGCCCATCCCTGCTCTCATGTGAGACCACACTCTGTCACTGGCTTCACAAAGGGCTGGATCGTGGTGTCTTGCTGCTCTTATTTATAGCACTTCCCAACAAGTTCCCTTCTCACTGCTTTCCCCATAAGTTCCCTTCTCAGTGCTTTCCTCTGTGTGTTTCTCTGGTCATAAACAGACAATCCTGTAGTGCTGCAGCCAAAGAATAACTGTAAAGAATTTGCAGAAAATTGCTGAAATGCTTTAATGACCACACACAGAGCTCTAGTATCATTAGTGGATTTGGGAAGGTGAAAAAAATGAACAAATTTTTCAGAAGAGGAAAAAAAAACTTAGAAGTTAGTTTTAATTTTTTAATTTTTGCATTCATAGATCTCATAACTATTCTGGAATGATAACTTCAGTAGGGGGAGATTTACATTTCTTATTTTCATAGATAGCTTCCTGAAAGATTACAACATTGCCAGATATGAGGAAGATCCTGCAAGAAACAATCAGAAAGTGAGGTTTGGCACCATTTGCTTGTTTCTCCAAAGCAATAAAAAAGAAACATTGGGTAGGTGAAAAAACAAAAGGCTTCTGTGTTCCTCAGCTCCCAAGAAGGTTGAAGGTACATGTGTGACATTACTTGAGTGGAAGGTGCAGTTGCAGGGCTGCCCCTGCTCTCAACCACAGAGGTGTTTTTTTTGGGGTGTACAATGTGTGCAGTCTGCTCCAGTGCTGCCCAAACCCTGGTCTGCAGAGCTCTGGTGGTCCAGGAGGCCACAGAAAAGGGCTCACAGCTAATCCACAGAGCTGCATTAAACACTATTTTAAATAGTGTTTTCAATTAAAAGCTTGATGATAACGATGCCTGGTGGTCCGTAAGAAATTCTGAGGGTTGATGGAAATCCAAAACAGTTATGGAACCACGGCTCTAGTTCCTAGTGTGATCCTCACATGTTGATATTCACTCCTCTCCTTTTGGCTTGCCAGCTGACTTCTAATCTGGGGCTCTTGTTTTAAAATGTGTTCTGTTGACTTGCAGGAATTCTTCTTCATTAAAAAAAATCTATTTCTGATGTATAAATTGAAATATTGGAAGGATGAGATGTTACAGAAGCTATTTACATAGATACAGTTTGCTTTTCTTCAGGATGAGGGTAAACAACAATGCAAAATCAGAGCCAGGGAAATTTTTGATCAGATACCTTTGAAGTACACATAGAAAGGCTTATTAAGAAGAAGAAATTTATGCCTGTCAGGGAACATAGCAGCTGTGACCTATAGTTCAGTAGATTTACTCAGAGATTTAGTGACAGTTGCTCATCTTTCCTGTTTAAGCCCAATATATTCCCCATGTCTCCAGAGTATGCCGTAAGAGATTTTATTATGGCCACTGTGTCTGTGATTTCTTTGTAAATTTTCACACATTGCTTCCCTTGATCAATTTTACAAAATGAAAGAAAATCATGTCTTTGTCTTCCTTTCTCTCTCCCTCATTCCCATTATACCCCTGACACCACCAACAATAAAGGAAAATATCTTTCCTTTAAGCATTTGAGAGCTATAGCAGTGATGGAATTTTCTCAAGTCATGGGATAATATCAAATGGAAACCCCACTGACTCTCTTGAAAGATTACTCTGCTTTTTCAATGCAGCTCTAAAATAAGGTTTCAGAAATTAGCAAGTTAAGTTGTCCTGCTAAGAATTAAGGTTTTGGGGGATTAGTATTTTTTTAACTAGAGGATGTTCTAAAACTTCACTTGTGTTCCTGAACAGTTTGCTAAGGTTCCAGGATCAGTGGAGTCTATCAGAAACTGCTGTGGGGGAGGGAGGGGAATCTCTGTGCTCAAATAATGTCTGCTGTACACAAAGCTTTCCATTAGCATGTCATCACTTGGAATCAGTTCTAAGCAAGTCTTTGTCAGGCAGCTAAAAATATTTAAGTAATGATTGCTGTGATACCTTAATGGAGAACAATAATCTCATTTTATGGAATTTTCTAAGATTTCAAAAATATTCTTGGTCTGCAACAAAAAGGAAACAAGTCTTTCCAGAAATGTTCATGAAATGAAGACATAAGTAGCAGCAGATTTGGGATTTGACACCAATTTGGGGCTAGATTTTTCTTTTTCCAGTGAATATCCTGATTGTCTAGTTATTTGGCACTGTATGCACTCAGTTTCTCAGTCTCAGAAGAAAAATTCTTGTCTGACTTAAAAAGTTTTCTATCACATAGACCAGAATAATTCTGTTGAGATTTTCATTTTGGTGAAAAAGACAATGTTTTGGCTTTTATTGCAACCCTTGGATTCATCCATTTCTCTGTTAGAAATGCCTGCCTTGGTGTCAAAGATGACAGTTCTGACTTTATTCCCAGAACACAGAAGGGATGTTTTCATGAGTAACATGAACTAATAACCATCTGATCTGATAGCTCCAAAAGGAGATGACTGCCAGTATTAATTAAAATTAACCCTTTTTTCTATGGTGAAGGTGTTCAAGGCCACTTCTAACGGTCTGCCAAGCCATCAGAAGAGTCTGTGGTTTGCCAGTCTGAGTTACTGCCATTTTCTTGACTTCATTTGCATTCTAACAGAGGGCTGTACTTTAAAAGTGGTCTAATAGCCAGCAATGCAGGCAGCTGCTGCCCAGACAGACAGATATTGGACCACTGATTCCTCAGTGCGTGTCTTGGGGCAGATAGGCAGAGAGGAGCCTTTATCTGTCCTTGGAGTCATGGAGTAGCCAATATATATTATCCCTCATTTAGATGTCATTTCTCACTAAGTTTTAGCCTTCTAACTGAGCACTAAACTTAGTATAGTTTGATGTGGAAATTCTGACAAGTTCCACAATTATTGTAGTTTACCAGGCTCGAACGTGCACGGATTCAGCAGAGTATTTTCAGCCTGGAGCCACAGTCAGAGAGAATCACATAGGCTAAATACATATTCAATTATTCAACTGTGAGCACAGGGTTAAAGATTTAACTGTTCCATAGCTATTTGCAAGACATCTATTTGTCAGAGTAACTAGATGAGAGTTCTGCTATTGCACACGTCATCCTGAAATGACTCATGTCAGCAGCTAGATGAATAAAGCTGCCACTGAATGTCAGCTATTAGAACTGTAATTTAACTTGAAATATTAAACTGCAGAACATACAGTGTCTTCCCAGGAATTTCCTAGATCTTGCACTACACACTGTTGTTAAACAAAACAAATTCCTTGTGCACTTACACAAGACACCAGATTGACTATATATGACACAATACAACATAGGTCAATGGGAAAGAGAAATGAACCACAGCAGAAGTAAAATTTTTTGGACAAACCTACCCTTTTCAACAAGTCTGGTAAGCTGATGACAGATTGAGTCATTTTTTATGGCAAAAGACAATAGATACATCTAGATGAGTAAACTAAAACTCAGACAACAGCACCCTGAGTAGTGTTGGATGAGGCCTTTTACAGACAAGTTTATTTCCTTTGTAATTTTGTATTTTATTCAACACACATATTAACAATTCTCAAGGAAAATAATGCAGGCTCTTCTTTTTGGGTTTGATCCAAGGGCAATACAAGTCAGAGGGAGTTTTCTCACTGTCTGGAACAGATCCTTTTTTTGCATTTTCAGTGTAATTAACTTTGAGCTTCTCGGTTTATAAAAGCAGGGACTAATTTAATGTAATTTCTCTGTCCCTCTGACTTTCTGTACCCAGTGCTACATGTCAGAACTAAAGGCCACTGAATCCACTTTGTACAGGCAGAAAAATTAAGGAAGAAGAACAGGAAACTCAGGAGGGTCTCTACTCTGTCACCCCTGACATAGGCTAATAGGACACATGTTTCTCACAACAGTTTTTATTCTTCCTGTTCTTAAGGATCTTCAGCAGATGAGGTTCCAGGCTCTAGTCCAGTACCTAAGGACCCCTACTGCTATGTATTTCACTAATATTAACCTGAAACTGTCTTTCTGAGTGCAAACCCACTGCTTCTTCCTCTAGAACTGCCAAGAGCAGGTTATTCCCTCCTTCTAGCAGCAGCCTTGAAATATGTAGAGACTTCCATCCCTTCCCAGATGTGTTGCATCATCAGCTCTTGCCCAGCATCCCCAAGAGCTCTGCCCTTTGCCCCTGCTCTCCCAGCTGGCTGGTTGGTGTTGGGTTCTGGAGATGTGACAGGGTGCTCCAGCTGAGGTCTTGCCTCCTTGGGCCCAGAGCAGAATATGCCTGGTATGCTGTAGTCCTGTTTATTCCTGCCAGCATTCCTTATTTCACAGCAGCAGGACACTTTTGACTCTTACTCCATTTGCAGCTGTCTTCTGTGCAGCTGCTCTCACACCAGATGTTTCCCATCTTGCATTTGTGCAGATGATCATTCCCACGTACAGATCTTTGCCTTCCTTATTTGCCTCCTCATTCTTTGCTTTAACTCTTTTTTCTTCTTTTCTGGATCACTCGTCCATGACCATGTTCAATTTTGACCCAAACTTCCTCCGGCTTCCTTGTAGTCCTTCGTAGCATGACATAATTCACAAATGCTACATGCACAGCTTTTCTCTTGGTCAAATCAAGAGTGTAATTCTTACTGGTACCAGCTCCAGCACAGATCACAAGAAACCTAGTCAGCACACCTTTCCATTTTGATAACTACCCTCCAGGTACGATTTCCAGATGGTCTGTACCCATTTGGCATGCTCTTTTTTTTCTTACGAGAATGCCACGTAAAGCAGTGTCAAAAGCTCCCTTCAAGTCCAAGATACATGGTACAAACTGCTTCTGCTCTGTCTCTGAGGCCCTGGGTGGCCAAAGAAGGAAATTAGATTGGTTTAGTGTGATTTGTTCTTGACAGATCCTGGTTGACTCTTACTCAGGTCCTTGTTCTTAGTTATGAGCTTACAAATGGGGGTTTGTTCCCATATTTTTTCATTTACTGAAGTTAAGTTGATTGGTCCTACAACTCCTTCCTTTTACTTTTTTCTTCTTCTTCTTGTGGGTTTGGGTTTTTTTGTTTCTTTGTTTTTGGTTTTTTGGGGTTTTTTGTTTTGTTTTGTTTTTGTTTTTTGTTTTTTCAGGCAAAGGCAATACACTTGCTTTTTCAATTCTTTCTAATTGGAGCTCTCTGCAGGTTTTCAGCACTAGTGGCTGTAAGGACAACCAGCTATACACTGACTGCATTAAATGTTCTGAGATGAGGGACAGCTAACTGGAAAGCAATCACCACAGACAAATGCTGCTCTCTAATGCTCAGAGGGTGTTCCTCTGTTGATGGTATTAGTTAGGAACCATCAGCTCACCATTCACCTGTTTGGTGAAGTCTGAGGCAAGAAGTACTTGGCCTTCTTGATACTACCCTTGGTTTGCACTCTCCTCAGGTGTCCACTCCACTGGGTAGTGGATCAGCCTTTGTTCTACATCTCATACTCACTGACAAAGTACTACTAACCCATTGATTTCTATGTAGCCTTCTGTCAAGAAGAACAAATAGATATTGCTATCCATGGTTGTGAGGTTCCTTTGTATGCTGAGAAGTGTTCCTGAACAATGAACTTGATACTGGCTGGATATCTGTTACTGGCAGGACTTTCTGGTCAAGTCTGATGGAGCTGGCTGATAGTCATGTTCAATAATGTTCTCTACAGTATTCATTCATTTCACTTTTCCTCCTTAAACATATTTTCTACTACAATCTAATTAAAATAGTCTTGTTTTATTTTGTTCCATCCATATAGGTCTATTTAGTTGAACTAGAGCTAGAGTAGGGGTGATTACAGCAGTTTCTTCCTAGGCTGCCTGTGGTGTCTATTTTCATATACACGTGACCAGGACAGAGAAAATTGCAGATCTCAAAGCTGAGCATATGTAGTGATATGACATAATGGTTTATTAACAGATTCTTCTCTTATTCAGCAGTTTTCATCTCCAGGCTCCCACTAAGTTTTTATGGCTAGAGGTGCCAGGATCTTGGCCGTCAGTTTGGAATTCCTCTGTCAACTGGATTGTTTCTTGTTGCTCGTGTGGGTTTGTCAAATCTTCTTTTAGACTGGGCTGTACATGAGCCAGAATTATTTCACACTAGCCTAATTGCAAATTCTTTCTGTCACTCTTTATATACTTTTGAAAGCATGTCTATTAAAAAAAGATACTTATTCTGCCTCTCCTTTTCACATTTTTTTCAAACCTTTTTTGAATTTCATGGTTAGTTTCTAAAGGCTTGGTGTTGCTTTCCACAGTGATTTCTGTAATGAGTCTTCCAAGGATTTGCAGAGATTTTTTACTTAATTTACCCCCTAATTTATTCAGTTAAGGCCTGGCAACCTTAAACAATAGTCAGCATTTCTGTTCCAGTGAGCATAATTCTGTTGTGTTTTTGACTGTCTTTTGGCAACATGTCCCTTGGTGAAATTTTCTGGGACAGTTTTCTGTGAGGTTAGTGAGTTTGCTATAATCTTTGAAAGGATGTTTAGCAGTGCCCAGAGAAATATGAAATTTTTGGGCTCCCTGCTGTAAAACTATATTTGCCATAACAAATATTTCCTAAGAAGCAAACCGTATCCCATTCTTACAGAAAATGGTGAAATTGAGTTTTGGTCCCACTGCTTGTTTTTTTGTCAGAGTTAAATCAGAACATGGTGCTGAGCACACATTTAAAGAGTGCACGAGAGCATGGCTAGAGGAGCACGAGGGGGTATTTCCCAGATGCTCTGTGCCTTTGAGAGGAGCCTGTGTGTGTCACAGACGGCTGTGTTTCCACAATGCTGCTGCTAATACTATCAAAGTAGCATGTGGGAAGCAAGAGCTGGAGCAGAGGGATTGTCTCCTGCTTGTGTTCTCTTCTGGACCTGCTGATGTCCCACTGTGGCACTCAATGATTCCCTGCTGAATGTTTGGTGCCTTTTCTTTTCAGCGATGACAAGAGGTTTGATATGTTATAGTATGTGAAAGCTCAGCTGGAGACATCTTGCAGTGCACTGTGGTTTAAAAAAGTTCTTTGCACCCCTTGCCAAAAAGCAAGGAATCCTGAAGGCATCCCAGAGAAACTGTGTTCTAAAAGTATAGTAATGTCCTTAAATTAAATGGGTCTGGGAGGAACCAGATGTGTTATACACTCTATTCTATTCTATCCTATTCTATTCTATTCTATTCTAATAATTCAACTGCTTCAACCTGTTAACAACAGTTCTTATGTAGGATTAGACAATGCATTATAGTCTCTCTTTTAAAGGGCATTTCACAGGGAAATAAGTCCAATACGTAGGAAAAAAGGGAAGGGAATCTATAACTGTGTGGGCACATATTTTTATCTTTTTTTTTAGGTTTGCTCTTGGTAGTATTCTTGCACTTTAATATGGCCTGTTAAAGGCTTCTGAGGTACCTGTGTGGTACTCAGTAAGGGAAACACTGTCTACTTGGATTTAAGAAATAGAAAACATGCTTGCCACATAATAAAAAACAGAAGGAAAGAACAAGCGGAAAAGAAATCTCCACTCTGAACCTGAGAAGAAAACAGGGACCAGTACTACCAATCACATTTTTAAAGTATGTTTGCTTTCAAGTCAGCTTCATGCTCTGCTTAATGAGATACAAGAGCAGAGCAGGTGGCTACCACAACTACTGAGATTTTCATGTGCACAGATTTTAGAGGCTTGAGCCTTCCATGAATGAATCAGTTCAGGATGGATGCACTCAAGGTGGGATCCTACCAATCTAAGTCATTCTGTGGTTTTGTGACTGTATTTGGCTTTGCTATGGACCCCATTTCACAAATACTCTCTCATTCCTTCTATTATAATCATTAATATTAAAAATCCACTAGCATGGAGAATCAGACCTTCTCAGTGGACTTTTTGCTGGGTCAGTGTTTTAATTAACTTAAATCATCTCAGTGGTCTGACATAATTGTACTGTGTTGAAGAGCACCTCTATAAAAATAAATCTGCACTACCATTTGCATGAAGTCATCTTTTCCTCCATTGTCTTATGTCATTTCTAACCCAGATAACAAATCTCCAAGGGCAGTGGTCATGTCTTTATTCTTTGGTAAACCACTGTGCATACCTGTCCTTTTCTGTAGGAATATGGTAAATAATAACACCTTCTAAGGGTGCACTGAATTATGGGTTGTTGTAAGCACCAAGCTCCTATACCTGGGCATGCCAGAGTGTCTGTGGATGGGTTTCTGTATATACTGCAGATGAAATTTCTGATCTTGCCTCCTGAGGTGGTTTAGCTAAATCATGAATATTACTTGAATGTTCTGTGCAGAGCTTATGAATGGGCCAGTGCCACTTTGCCTAAATTATTAAATTACAAATAACTGAGGACAGACCACCTGGACAAAATTGATGTTAGACACACTGTTTCTGCAAGAGACAGTCCTGGCCTTAAGGAGACGCATCTTGCAGCTGGAGAGGGCAAGAGAAGAGAGATAAGACACACACTCTGTCACAAGGACACAAGGAGGCTGAGGTATGTATCCAGAGGACAGAAGGACCTGCAAGAGGACAAGCTGTCCTCTTGCTTGATTCTTTTTGTGAGGAGATAACAGAGTAGTAACTCAGCTGCAATCTTCTCAAGCTAGAACTGAAATTCAAATTCAATTAGGGGAGAATTTCCATGGAGCTGCATGGTGGGACAGGAGCCCACCCAGAGAGGAGCAGCACTCCTGGGACTGGAAATCCTCTGCTCTGTTCTTCCACTGTTCAGTACAGTTGAACTTGACATCTACTGCCAGAGACACAGAGGGATCTGACACAGCAATGCTCAGCCTCCCAGTGCCTGCCAGAGAAGGTCATGGCTGTTGGAGCCCACTCCTTACATTCACACTCACACACATCCTCACATGCCATACCTGCTTAGCATGGATCCACGTCCTTCCTTTACTTTTAATTTGGAAAAAAATAACTGACTGAAAAATAACTAATGTGTTCTTCCCAGAAGAATTGCTGAGGTTCTATTTGTTCTGTTTCAGAGAGGTGCCAAGTGATTTCACATCCCCATTTAAAAGCGACAGCATTTCTTGACTACTAGTGACATATGTGCAGCTACAAACTGTATCTTCTGTTTTTCAGGGTAGAGTTTTTTCTTGTACTCATTTTTTATGTTAGCCCACACAAATGTTTGAGATAGATAGATAGATAGATAGATAGATAGATAGATAGATAGATAGATAGATAGAAACATATAAATCTAGAAACCTCCTTTTGGAAACACATACAAAGCAAGCATAGCCCAGGACATTTAGCAAGTATGAGATACTGCTTTCAGACCAGGTCCTAATGTGTATGAGATACAAAATAATTTACATCTATAGGGCAAGAGCTAATCACCTAGAACTAAATCAGCAACAGGGTGTTGGCTTTAAAAGCCTGTCTTTTAGATATTCTTCCACATAGCATTTTCCATGTGGCTGGCACAAAAATCCAGCCTTACCAAACACTGAGAGAATTAGAAACCAAAAAAGCAAGGCTCCCAGAAGGTATCAAGCTGCATGGAGAAGCCCCGAAACTGGCAGCAGAAAATGCAAAGAAAGGGATAGTCTAAACTTATCCCATCAGAGTTAAGCCAGATTTCCCTGCACAATGAGTCTTTCCAGCTATGCTGGCAGCAATCATCTTAGTGTAATTGCTGGGGGGACATGGTGGTTTTAGGAAAGGAGAGCCCACCCTTAAAATATTCTGACTGGGGAAAAAAAAATTTCTTTACATGAAAAGCAAGGAGATGACTTTGTTGGTTTCACTGATTAGAAAAAAAAATACATTCTTCTGAACATAATATAACTTCTTCTAGTGTATTTTTCTAAGGTTTTTTTTTTTCCAGTGTCATTTAACTTGGTTCTATCAAGTACAGAATTAGGATGAGTTTATTTAAAGTACTAATCCTACTTAGTGATGAGATTTCTAAAGATTTATGAAGAGCAGCAGTATCTTTTATTAAACTGGATCACATACACTAGGCATCAATGTGACCTAGGAAGGGTCTAATAAATAAATAAATAAATAAATAATCTTTCAGACTTCCAATCTAAATCCAGAGAAATATCATGAAATGGAATAACCACTGACCTTTTAGTTCTCACTGCAACAGCAACACAAGATGAGCGTTATGTCAAATAACTATGAATTAATGACCTCTAGAAATAACTTGCTCTACACAACAATTCGTGGTAAGAGCAGTGAATATGGAGGACATACTGCCCAAGCTGAAAAATGGTGACAGCCAGACTGGGAGCTTGGAAAAGCATTTCAGGCTGCTGGTCGTGGAGAAACAGCTCCTGTTTGCCTAGGACAGCACTTTCCAGGCTCAGAGATTGTTTTGCTTTCTTGTCTGGTGACACTGCTCTTCAAGGTGGCCTTCTTCTTAGAAAGTACATAGACATAGACAAAAGATTTACATTTGACCAAAAAAAGGAAAAATAATTTGAGTCAAATAGCAGACCAGAATATTGTCTTCTTCTGTAAAAATTCTGCTCAGGAACACAGCAGACAGGTTTTTGCTGCATTTGCTGGGAATTGCTGTTGGATTGTCTCCCGGAGGATAATTCTTTATGAAGGTTGTCCTACAAATCTGTAGCTCAAGTAAATTCCTGACATGGTTTCTAATGCCTGGCAGGATACCTTAGAGGACCAACTCAGTAAGTCAAATTCCGCATGCAAGTCACTTACACTGCCACAGGTGACCCATCCTGTGGGTGTGGGGGCTTTCATATGTTTAGTGCATTCTTGGCAAGGCAGAGTTTGGAAGATGAGACACCAAAGAGTGTTATGTGGCTGTTTAGGATGTCCTCATCCTCTGGATATATCCCATGGCAGCAGAGGAGCCTGGCTGGCTTTAGCCTTTCCCTGGTGGCTGCAGCAGAGGGGCTGGGCAGTAACCCTGCAAGTCACTGCAGTCCTCTCTCCAAGCTCAGAGGTTATGGAAAGCAAATGAGATAGTTCTGGTGAAAGGGCTGGGTTGTAACTTGCTTTTGAATTTGCTTAAATATTTTCCAAATGCTCTTTCACAGTGCTTGTGTGGCTGCATTCACCTTTCTGATACATCTGACTTGCCTGTGCATCTCTCTGGCAGGAGAGACAGGGTGAAGTATTGATGTCCACCCTTCTTGGTGTTTAAAGAGTCCTTTCCTGGTAGTCACATTTGTAACCCCAGGGAGCAAGACATAGCACAAATCACACATATGAAAGAGATTTAAAAGAATAAAGAGCTCAGAGAAGTTGGGATAAATACACAAAGTTTAGATTCTGATCCAAGCCTCTCTGGTTTGCAAAATGAGTTTGGAAGCATCACAAGAGCAAAGTATTTTTTTTTTTTCAGCTCTGGAGTTTCTGGTCCTGACAAGAGTTGGGAATTGACAAGATTCACATAAACAGGGAAGGATTATCTGAATCTTCTCAGGACTCATGACAGATACTGAATCAATGTTTAATCTGAGCCTGTCCTGCTAAGCCCACCAGGTCAGGTTATCGAGTCTAGTAGATAAGTGGTTGCTGCTTATTATTTGTGTTGTGTTAAGCTTGTGTCTTGCCACAGACTGAGTTCACCCTAAAATGGTGATCCAAACCTGCAAGAGATTGACAAGTGGCAGATGCCATAACAACTCCGCAAGTTACCTGCTGAAAAAACAAAATCTTATAATAAAAAGATCAAATTTCTAGCCCACAGTCAATTGCTTTTAAGCACTCTACCCTAGAAAGGAATGATGACTTTTAAACAAAGACAAAAGGAAAAATTTCTAGGTTTTTAAGGTACTCCAGCTTCAGACCAGGATCCAGGTTTTATGACCAGGAAAGGAGGAACAAGGCCCTTTCTGTTGTACATGAGTATTTCAATAGATAGATTGGTATTAATACCAGTCTTTGAGATGCTGCTTTTGTAAAACTGCTTCTAAAAGCCACTAGCAAGTGTCTCTACTGCAAATCCCCCATTAAAGCAAGATATGGGTCTCAGTAAATAATCTTTCCAGCTCCCCACTTTCCAGCAGCTCATTTCCAGATCTGAACTTTGGAGCTGACCCCTGTCTTTGTGATGGGCCAAACCAAAAGCCAGATCTGAACACCGCTGAACTCTGGGAAAGTTCAGATCTATCGTTTGTGGTTCAGGTTGAGCTCTAATTAAAACAGACCAGTTAGAAAGGCCAATGTCTTAAAACCAAAACAAAACAAATGTTTCACGTGAAAAGTTTTGGATCAGGCTAGATGTAGTGTCTCTGTCTATCACATGATGTCATGTCCTTCTGGTTAACAGAAACTGACAGCATGCACATGCTGCTGTATAAGATATTCCATGCAGACACTTTGAATCCAACTTCAAGAAGAAGACAGTACTCATGGAAATGCTTTCATGATGTGCTAAACCCCATCAGCAATCTTCCTGCCACTCAGCTCTGAGGGTGGGCTGCCACCTTTCAAACTTTCCTTGCCCATCCCTTCTAGCACACTAGTCCAGGGTCTCTCACAAAGCAGTGTCTTGCCTTCTCTGAGTGAAGCTTATGCCTCATTATGCCAGCAGTATGTGGAATATTGCCACTAATCCCTGAAAACAAATAAGAAGGGGGTGCTGCAGAACCTTTGGTTGCAAAAGAGGGCAGGGAAAACTCAGCTAAATCTCCTGCTCAGAGCTTTTGTTTATACTATAGTTAATACTACAGTGTAATAATCAACATGGTTGATCAGTGGACAAGGGAAAAGCAAACAAAAGGGAGGGGAAGGGAACTTGGTTTCAGCATTACTGAACTGCTGAAGTGAACAAAAATGAGAGACAGCAAGGAGAAAGGGAAAGGGAAAGAGGGGCAAAATGTTGATGCCCATCTCTGGTGTCAGGATGTCACAGTGCACCAGTAGCTAGAAAAAGAGGGTCCTCAGACAGGAAGATTTACTCAAAGAATCACAGCACACATACAGTAAGTAGCCAGAATTTACTCTCCCTGTGGGCATTAATCTCTCCCTTTTATGTTATGTGTAGGTACTGAACATCAGTTCAGTATTTTCTCTTTGAAGTGAAATTGGAGTGGGCAATTACCTAAGGTTTTCAAACTTCCTTCTTCTAATAATCCTACTAGGCCTCTTGTACTGAGATTTTTTCACTATTTTTTTTCAGGCCTGGACTCACTTTTTAGAAGACCAAATTTGTCCACAACATTTCTCTCTTTTCCTTTTTCTTTCCTCTTCGAGTAAGAAGACTTTAACAGGAACCAGTTTTGTTTGAGGATACATCCCAAATGTTTAAGTGGAGGTTAGTCCCCAATAATTTCAATTCCTCACTGAAATTAGCCATCTTTAGTTTCCAGAGAGCGAGGTATGAAATTACTTGCCCAAGGTCACAAGAAAAGGCACAGCAGAGGACAAGTCCATTATCTCCTGGTCCATGCTTTCACCATAAAATGATTGTTCTTACATTAAACTAGGAGACACAAGTATGTGAAAAAGGATAGGAAGGGAATGGTATTGAGCTTCTCATTGTGAGGCCTTCCTCTCAGCTTAGATATAGAGAATGCAAAATTATTTTATCCATTCTACATGAATACTTCTCAAGTTAAAGAATATTCAAATGTTTTCACTCAGAAAATTTTCAGTTCATTTTCACTGGTGAAGTTGTAACTACAACAATCTTTCTAATTAATCATTCTTAGCAATATACTAAATTCTATTTACAGCACCATTTTAAATACACCATAACAACAGAGAGCAGTAAAAGACCCATCTAAGCAAAGGAATGAGACACAATATTTTCTTCTGCATAAGTTTTGTGATGTTCATAAAATAGGATCGACAGGAACCTAGTTATTACTTCAGAATTTTCTTTAAAGCGGGAAGTAGAATAGAATGGAAATAGACACCTGCTCATGTTCTACACATGATAATGTATTGATGTCCAGAAAATCTAGTTGAATGGATCACATGGTCTTTTGTCATTGTGACAAATATGGCAGAAAATATATGCTTGTCAATTTGTGCTAATCCTTCCCTGAGTGTGGAGGACCCAAATGCTCAGGAATGAGAAGCAGTCAGAGAAAAAAAACCACGTGACTGTTTAGGAAAGTCCACCACCTTTGCTATGCACTTGATGAAACATCCTGTCTGATTCTGCCTGGCATACTGGCAAGCTTCCAAACTGTAGACATCAAGTTTATCCTTCAGAAATGCACTGACCCACCCACCATTGAGAGCCAGAACTGCCTCATCTTAAAACAGCAATGCACAGGTGTTCTGTGCTGGCCACTTCTGATTTTGGATCCTGTCATTGCCCTTCACCATTACCAATTTTTTCCTGCTTCTGGCCCATCCCTTTTTCTTTTCTTCTCCCTTCCCATGCATTCTTAGGTCTGCTTCACTCTTTCCCACTTCCTCACGTCCCTAGCCAGAGAGTTGAAAGGCTTCCATCACAAAGATTGAAAACATGCTCCATATTAAATGTAACAGGATAGTATGACCAGCAGGTCCATGTTTCTAACACATTCAATTTATATCACAACTGAGAATAAAGAGCAGGGGAAGCTACTTGGTGGGTTGCTGGAGGCTGTGGCTTCCATTTTTTGTGGAACATGTCTCTGTCACTCGCTAAATAGGTGCACCATCTGGTGGTAATTTTGGATTCCCACTTCTTAAATTTCCAAAGAGCAGCGGTGGAGCTACGCCTGTGGTTGCAGCATTTATTTTGGGTTTTGCCACTATCTGTCTGAAAGTCCTCAGCTAAGACAACTTTTGCAGGTATTACTGGTGATTGAGTACTAAGAATTGGTAGGACTTTAAATAGGGATCAAGTTTCCATGTCTGCTGTGTGGGGCAAGCAGGTATGACTTTATGAGAGGACCAAATGCTCCCCTGAGAAACTATATACATAGAGATGGAAAAATTTCAAAAAGAAAGAGAAATTAGGTATTAAGGGAGGTAAAGGGATTATTTTATTAAGGGATTAAGGGAGTATTAAGGGAGTCTAAACTCCTGGGATAGGCAACAGGGACCATTGTGCAGTCAAATTAAGATCCAAATCACCCTCTGGAAGCGTTTCTCCCTGTTCTTTGACCATACAAGGAATACAGCCTGACTGGGTTCCTATCTCAGACATCTCAAGCAAATGCCTGGAGCTGTGTGATGTGAAACTGGGCCAAAGGAAAGAAGTGAGGAAGGGGCTCCTCATTTTTCTTCCTTTGTTGTCTGAAACCCTTTAATTCAGCAGCAGAGAGAACATCTAACACTTCTGCCTCTTGTGCCATTCCCCTCAGGAACTGCAAGGTTGCACTGACCATGTCTGATGGGACTTAAAACGGAGATCTCTTCTGAAGAAGATGGCTGGAGGCTGAATCAGACAGAAAATGAGTTTCCACATTTTGGTGAAGAAATGAGTGAACATGTAAAAATAAGTCATGATCCATGAGTAAACTTTTTTTTGGTTTTAGTAACCTGAACAACGCTGTAAAGTCTACAGCAGTTTGTCTGTTGAGCTTCTATCTAGAGACAGCAGAGCCTTTTCCCAGTGCACCAATGAGCTGTCTGGGGTGAGAGCAAATCAAAAAGACACCTCAGTAATTCAAGCCCATTTAACTGATACAGTCTTAGGAATCATCCTTCTCACACAATCCCAGGACTGGAGTTTGAACCCCTCCAGTGGAGAGAGCATTATAGATAGCAACAAATTACCCTTGTGACTAAACTAGTCTCTTATGTCCGCTCCAAGTGGATCTGGGATGGGTGGAAGGACCCATCGCTGCCTTGATCTTGCATGCTGGCTTTCACCATGGCTTCTATATTCTGCAGACTGCTTGGTTCTGCCTTTAAAATGAAACACTTTGAAAGCCTCTTTAATAGCACTTCTAATAGAGGGTTAAAGTTAAGCATGTATCGGGTAAAAAAAGCATGGCTGGAGTCAGTGGCCAGTTTGAATCCTAAGAGAATGACTACCTTAGAACTACAATGCTAGATTCACTTTCTCAAGCCTCCAAATAACAGATTATAGAGTCCTCTTGCTTGCTTGCTTTATTTCTTTTTTTAAATTTTCCTCTTCTATCAGTAACAATAATATTCTACTTCACAGTATGAAAATCAGTAAGAAATAAACTACAGTCATGCACAATTTAATCCAATGCTAAAAGGTCAGGCATGACACGCACGAAGGAAATTTTGTCAATTAGAAAATGAGGTATTTGTCAGATGTAATATTTTGCAATACACCAGCCACTGTTAGGAAAAGAAATTGCTCGTGACTGGAGGCACGACGGCAAACTGCATGGATCAGTGATCTAATCCTGAATGCTAAAATATTTGTTTGCAAAGCAAAATGTGCAGATAACAAACACTGTGTTTTCTGTAGTGTTTGTACATGCCTCGCTCTGCATTTCAAGCCTTTCAATTTAGAAACAGATAGTTTACCAAACAGAACCTATCCCTAAGAACAGGGGAGGAAAGGGAGGGATGCTGCTACACATGTAACTCTGAAGTCTAATGTTATGTTTAGCCTGTCCTGCTTGATGTAGAGGTTGGACTAGATGACCAAACCTATCATCTGTAATTCTAGGGAAGAGATTTTGACAACACACTTAACCGCAGTAGTAAAGCTTAGGGAATTTCCAAAGTCATAAGAACTCCAAGTTATTACGGGATCACACACCAACAGGTGCTGTCCTGCACTCCCTGTCACCCTCCATAAACAACTTCCCCTGCAGTGGCAAGGTTTGGCAGCACCTGCCTGTTTGCAAAGCTGCTCTCTACTTAAAAAGTCAAATGTTGAATGGCTGATTGCCATTTAACTAATTGGGTTTTAGCTGAGTACCTCTATGAAATTCCGCTTCACTTTCAGCTTCTGCTCATAACCAAAAGCCAGGAGACTTTTTAGTGGTTCTGGTGAAACCAGTGGCAAAATTTCTACTGGCAAGAACACGGCCCCTGTCCTTTTGGATTAAGCCCAGCCCCACTTTATTTGACTTTTAATGTCATTTGCCCTTCTGGTTTAAGCATGCATTACATTGTAAGTCATTGACCAATAGGACTGGGATGCTCAAGTAACTAATGGGTCAGCGTGCTATGGAACATGTGTACTCAGCAATTTTACTAAAAAGTGATGTGAAAAAAATGACACTAAATGAACATTAAGGCTCCTTGGAGACACTTGGAAGCAAGGAAATGCCAAGCTTAAAGCTGCTATGCAAAATTAGCCCAAACTCTGTGTCCAAACTTTGGTACAGTATTCAACTGAACCATAGCCTAGAATTTGCATACTATCTTTTCCAGAGGGCCTCTGACTGACTCATCCCAAGGGAAACCAGGAAAGTAATATGGAAAATGTTACCCTGAATAGCTACAGACAAAGCTAAAAGAGAAAAGGAGGACTTTTGTTCTGGCCAGTGCTGAGCAGGAAATGATCATCACAGACCCAAGGCCCCATCACATGTTCCTGTTCCCTTTCCACTCCCCTAAGTACACAAGTAGGATGATCAAATGCCAAAACTTATGAGTACCCACCCGTCTCCCCACAAAAATGTTTCTTTTTCATTTAAATGACATTTGAATGGAGCGATTCCATACAATAAAAAAGGTCCATTCAGTTTTGAGCCATGGAAATGAAGTATTAAACCCCATCAAGATGTCAGTCCATTGGTTTTTCAGGAGATCTGAGGTTTAGGGTCACATGAAGACAGTGTGTTGTGCTGTATGATGTTTCCTGGCGGGCTGTTCAGTGTTATGGGACCTTACATCCCAGAATACCCTTGGAAGCATGTGAGAGCAGAGTTCAGGAGATCCAGAGACTTGAGTCTCCCAAGTTACAGTCCTTGGCATTAATTTACATCAATGCATGGAACAAATTTAAAATTAAGTGCTCTTACGACAAAAATGGAATTGCTCACAGTCAGGTATGTCAGTGTATTAAAATTTGAAAATATCTACAGAAAATCACCTGTTCCAAGAAAATCTTCACTTTTATATGAAATGGAATGAAACAGAAGCCCTTTCCTTAGGATGGAAATTCCAGATTTCATTCCAGTCAATAACCACCATTCCTCATCCAGCTGCAAGCCACACACAGTTCACCGAGTAATTGTATTACCATATTCGTGCTGTGTTTGGAATAAGGATATCTGCCTTTTAAAGAAAGTCTGTTGCCAAATAGGTCAATATTTAAATGGTAACAAGAACAATTTAATTTAGGAGAATTTCTACTATTCTTCACACTCATGACCCTTGAGGGTTGAGAAAACACAGTGGAGCTATACTTGAACTAAACAGTAAAACCTTACAAAAAGACAAGGAAGCGGAGAAGATAAATTGAGATATATAAAAATATGTCTCTTTATGGCTGGAAATTATTATATGCTGCAGACCATATATGCTTTTATTTCTCTTATATGGAGACAAAGAAATAAAAATTATAAAATTAATATAGCAAACTGACAGTTTTCCTAGTAAAGTAAAACAAAATTTATTTCAGTCAACTCATAATTTACAAATGGTACTGTCCATTTATGTTTGTTTTTTCCTCTATGATTTACAACATATTTTGAAAACATTACTAAGGCCTCCCTGAATAATTTTGAGGTTCTGGCATCTAAGAAATTTTTAAAGCACGGAGAAATTATCACCCATAAATGTTCAAATTGATTGACCAAGCTGGAAATCCTTAATCCTGTCAAAATATGATATTTCTTTAAAACAACAGTACTTTTGTGGAATTAAAAATAATAAAAAGATATTTCCCCTTTTCTAAAAATATCCAATTGTCAGACATTAAGAGTCTGAACCTACCACTCCCACAATAGCCTGTCTCTTCAGTCAAAAAAATACAAATTCTTAGCACCTTAGTGGTTTCATAACTTTTTGACTGCTCCTTCACAACCTCAGCTACCGCCAGCTGGGAGGGTTTATTTTTCTTATTCTGGTTTGGGTTACTGTCTTACTTTGTTACTTGTGATAGTAAAAATCTTATCCACCCTTCTACACTAAGTATGAACTGCTGGAATCAACTCCACAATTTCCCCCAAAGATGATAATGCAAACTGAAATGCCCTCTCACACACTTTGCCTTGTAATTGCTACATTATCACATCTTTTCCCCAGGGTTTCAGGTGAGATGAAGTGCACTGAGGAAACTGTTCTGCTAAGGCAGCCTGCCTCTGAGGGCTTTTCTCACTGCCTGCAGCATAACTCAGACCAGCAGGCAGGGCTTTGGGTGGAACAGCTCAGCTTTGCTCCAGCACAGCCTTTCTACCTCTGTCAGGACAGTCACTAATGCACCAGAATCCTTCTGCAGTAATATATAGCTAAGAAGTGAGAACAAATAGATTGGACATTCTTAAGGTTAAAGATATTTTAGTTTCTCCTTCCAGCAACAGCATGCCAGTTGTGAAAATAGAGGTGCTGTTTTTAGGAGACATTGTAAGAGAAAGCTTTGCAATGACTGTTTGCAGGGTGGTAAATCTTTCCTGCAAAATGAGCATGTGGAGTAAGTCCACAGATTTGGGGGGGTTTACCTCTTTATTCCCTACCTGCCAGCCACTTACCCCCTGCTAGGGGTGGGAGTTCATCTTGCATGTCTTGTCTTTTTTTTTTTTTTCATTCAGGCTAATAATGAGAAAATTCTCCCTGTCCAAATAACCAAGAAATATACATCTTGTTATGCACCACTGTGCTTCTCTTAAGAGTCATGCTTGCTTAAGCCACAGATCATTAAGTTTGCCATGGTATTCATTGTTTAACTAAATCAAACATGCAAATGCAATGACTCCAAATGGCATCTTGGGAAATGGACATCAGCAGTCACTCCAAGTTGGCTACATGAGCAATAAAGGCACAGTTTGTATTGGTCCTCCATCATCTTCTGGAGCTGCACACATCCTTAGTACAGACTGCAGACGATTGAATGCATCCTGTGCACCTCTCTCCTGGAATCCCAGACAGCCCCACTGTACTAGGAGCTGAAAGCTGACGCCATGCCCTGAGAAGCCACCCCTCACACTGGAAGCTTTTTTACCATATCCCAGCATCAATGGAGAAATCCAGTTCAAATTACTGAAAACAAATTTATTTCTGCTCAGTTGCTTGAATGCTCGAAGGGCACTGTTGTCTGGGCCCATGCTATACAACAACAACAAAAAAACCCAAATTTTTCCACATTAGGTCCAAAAGCCACTGTGCAACTGAGGTTCCCCATAGCTGACAAATGCCTAAACCAATCATAGCACCTACTGCTATGACAAAGATAATTACTGCCTTTCCGTCAGTGAAGTGTGTACCCTGCTCTGTATCATATTTAAAATAATCTAATTCCAACTCATTTTCCCCCTCCAAATTGTTTCCAGCTGTACAATTCCCTTTTTTACCCCATATTGTTTTTATTGGATATGGTGCAAGTTCGTAAAGATAGATTTTCCCATAATAAATACACAGATGTTAGAATAATAAACATACAGTCAACCTGATATATGAATATTACTTAGCCTTAACAAACATATAACAAACAACATAAATCGATTTTTAAAAAATTGAAAACGAGAACATAAAGTAGCAGAGAAAGAAATGGCAGGAGAAAATAAAGGCCAAAAGTGAGCTGGAAATGTACTTACTTTATCAAACTGTCTGGATTCATTTATGGTTCCCTTTCTTGACTTGCTGATAGCATTAAAGCACAACTATGGTTGTAAAGCATTCCTAAGAATGCCGCCTGTCTTCATGTATTGGAAGTTTTCTGCTCACACTGAAAGCCAAGCTTTCCAAGCTGGCCAACTCATACCACACTAGACACTACTGTGCTAGATTAATCCATCTGTTTGTACCCAAATATCCATTTTTGGAGAATAATGAACCTCTCTACTCCTCCCATTTTTGGTAGGAAGTTTTTATGAACATTTGGCATCTCGGTTAAACCATCATCATAGCCCAGAATAAAAATGACTGGATTCATATGTGGAATCCAAATTTAATTAAGCCTATATATGGCCTGTACCAAGAATAATTTACTGGCTGACACCTCCTCAGTATGCGTGGTAAGATGCCAACTGCTTCCCCATGAGTCCATCACTTAGATACTTTCATGCCCAATTCCCATGTTTTTTCCAAGCCTGCTGCTGAAACATGGGTTCAAGAGTGGACTGACAATGTTACCTGTTTCCCGTGCAAACAGAGCAAGAATCACTGTTGTTTATGAGTATCTGTCCTTCAGAAGTTGTCCCCCTCCCTTTCCCAGTTTTCCATTTGGAATTATCCATCCTCTCCCCAGTTTATGTGTGCATATGTACAAGTGCATGCTTGTAGAGAACTGTGACACTGACATTATGTTCTGATCGTGTTTGCCAAAAGTCTTCTTCACCTGGGGGTTAATAAAATCCATGCACAGATTTTGTCTAAAACTGTAGGGTTTTTCTCCTGTCCTTCCCCCTTTCTGCCTGGAGAGTGGATCAAAAATGGAGTGAATGGGAAGAGACAGGAAACTTCTTAAGATGTTCTTCTTCTAAACTTCCCCAGGCAAGCAGGGCTGTAACTTCCCTTCAACACAGCAGAAAACTATAGATCAAAACAAAGGGTAAGACACTAAAGAAAAAAAAAAGCCCAACTTCAGAACTCCCTTGGGTTTGGCCTACTTGTTAATATTTCCCTGTCAGGTGTCCAGTTCAATGATTTGCCAAATCATTGCACCAGTGACACAGCCAAATATTGCTAAATCTTGATCATTTTCCACATCATGAGTCTGAGAAAGGAGACAGGTACAGATCACTTAGGATATCTTGACAGATATCTTTTTCAAAATACCAAAACATCTCTGTTTTGCCCTGGCTTTAGCACTGGTAAGAGCTGCCTGTTCATAAGCACTTCAGTTTAAAGGATTCCAGTGGAAAGGGTCAATGCACAAAGAATTAGCCAGAATCATCCACTGTCAAAGAACAACAGTAGGTTTCCAATGTGTTATTGATTCGGACTTCATACTACACAGAGCCTGCACTGCTTACTTTTTTGGGGTGGAGTTCTTTGCTTTCAATGCTACTAATGATCTGCAGCTTTTAGNTTCATAAGCACTTCTGTTTAAAGGATTCCAGTGGAAAGGGTCAATGCACAAAGAATTAGCCAGAATCATCCACTGTCAAAGAACAACAGTAGGTTTCATTTCTGTTATTGATTCGGACTTACACAGAGCCTGCACTGCTTACTGTTTTGGGGTGGAGTTTTTTGCTTTCAATGCTATTAAAGCATGTAAGTGAAAAATTGTTCTGCCCGTCATTTGGGGGAATAGAGACCTAGTGCTGGAGCTCTTTTGTATCAATAACCTGATAGGACCAGAGGCTTTGCTCATCCAGATCAGGGTCCTTCCTTTCAAAATGTTGGAAGGGCAATTATCTTTCAACAGTGATTGCCAGTAATAACATTTGATATGTAATTATTTTTGAATTAGTTTTAGAAGTTTTAATTTTTAATTTTTTAATCCATTTGTTTAGGAGACAATCTTTAAAGAGGCTTAAAGCAAGAAGAATGAGTGGAGAGCACAGAAGGTTATGTGAGAAGCTGGCATGAAAACTAGGGATGTGCACAGGAAGTAAATACAAGTATGAACAAGGACAGCTCGAGTAAAGTAAGAGCAGGACTGACTTTCTTTGGGGATGGCATGACTATGGAAGAGTTCCCAGCTATAAATATATCAAAATAAGCTATGCACACACAATGCTTGGCTAATTCATCCCATGCTACACCCTTTGTTCATGCTAGTAATTTAGATTTCTCTGTCACTTTTATCTCTGGCTGCTATAAATCTTTCCCACCAACATGAATGCCCCATGATTTCTACAATTGCTATTCCATCCTCTGGACTATTTCAATTGGTTTTAATACAGATTCCATACACTGTACTGGTGATGCAGCCCTCATTCACTGTAGTACCTCTTTGAATAAATAACTCCTCACTAATCCATCTTAGAGCTTAGCTAATAAACTGAGGATTTCTCCTGGCACAGTAGGATCCCCAGAAATCACAACAGGGGACACAGTGTGCCTGTGTGACATCTTCTGGCTTGGTGGTGGGTGGAAGACATGCATAGTTAGAACATGAAGGCACCTGACAGGTGATGGTAGATGCACATCTGTTGGAGAGACCTCACTTGGGGTGAGCCTGAGTGTTTGCTTTCAATTTTGAAGCGGAAGTGTTGCATCAAAATACAAGTTAGAACAACCATAAATCTGTACTTGTCAGTGTAGTGGTAGAGTCTTGGTCAGTGGCTAAAGAGTAGCTCCTCTCCTTCCCATGCAGCAAGAGCGGGATTAATATGTTCTCACTGCTTACTTTCCCTCCCCACCCTGAGACCTGGATAGCTCACCTTCAGTGTATATCTCCCCAAGGGTTCTGGGATGAAGCTTTCCTTCAGGGTGAAGTGAAAAACATGCCTGTCTTTTTTTTAGCTTTAGTCCTTTCTTGAGTGTGTTTAGGCAGAACCAAATGGCTGGTTTAGTGTTTCTGTGTCAGACACGGGTGTGTTATGTTGCACATGTGAATATTTATGCTTACAAGTATCTTGTACTTTTAAGTACTTGGGTTTTTAAATCTTTGTCCATTTTTTACCTTTTTCCCCCTGCTAGTGTAATAACACTGCTTTCTAAACCCTATCTTTTTCCTAGGTACTGACCTCATCATCTCTGGGTGCTACTCCAGTAATAAAAAAAAATAAAGACTTGTGGATTATGGGATCTTTTATAGACCTGCATGGAACTCATCCGGCTTGGCTGGAAGGGGTCATGTAAACCTTCTGCAACTGTTAGAGTCTGTGTGGTTTCACACCCAACAAATGTCAATACAGAATTCAGCTGCAACAGCCAAGTTTCATCTGTGTTTAGGTTAAGCCATAAAAGAACCCACCAAATTCCACATCAGTCATTTCAGACTTGCAAGAAACCACCCAGGTTCAGTGAAGAGGTCAAGAATCTGGTAAACATTTTGGCTAATATGGCTCAAGAAAACCCTGGTGTTTTCCAGCTTCTTATAGTCTGACCAGCCTGATAGCTGGTCCCTCCTAATGACAAATAATTTCTGTTCCTTGTAGCTCTTACTTTGTGTAGAAACGTTGAGAATGAAAGCACAGCTAGAACTTGTCCTCTTCAGGCATTTGAACTGCACTCACTTGCAGTTTTGGAGGATGAAAGGAGTCTCTCTGGGGAAGAGGATTGTTACCCACGATCACAGTGATGAAGATGGTGAGGCAGCACAAGATTCTCATCTTGAAGAGGAGAGCAGAAGTGATGAAAGCCTTTTCACCAGAAAGCTTTGTGATGACACCAAATACTGTACAACCCTCCAGACTGAAGGGTTGGCCCTTCTAAGGCCATAAAGGATCTCACAGAAGGTAAGACAGCTCACTTATCTAAGGTCAGAGCCTGCCTGCAAGCTTTGGCAGATGAAAACAGAGCATGAAGAAGTGCAGAATGCTTGGCAGATGTATATTTTCTGGCAGCAACGTAATTCTGGTTATCAACCAAAAGCAAACAAACTTAATACCAACCAAGGAGGACCAGACCATGCTTCTAGAAGTCAAGATAAGTGACTAGATTTTTTTCTGGTTCATTTAAATTTGAAGGTAGAAGTCAAGAGTTAGGTTAATTCCTGAATATGATGCCTTGAGAATGTAATGCAAAGCTCATAGAATATGACAGACCCTCTGCAAATGTAAATCAATTGCCCAGTGCCAGTGGATTTATTCCCCTACAACACTTTACAGCTGAACCACTGTGTCCTTAAAGCACCCAGACCACAGCCAGGCTCTCAAATTTGGATGTACTCTGAAAAAATATTCAGTTCCCTTGTTGACCCAGACATACTT
The DNA here is from genome assembly GCA_013399915.1 of Illadopsis cleaveri. Taxonomy (NCBI): domain Eukaryota; kingdom Metazoa; phylum Chordata; class Aves; order Passeriformes; family Timaliidae; genus Illadopsis; species Illadopsis cleaveri. The sequence goes on along the minus strand of VXBB01005080.1, from coordinate 46,843 downwards.
CAGTTTTTGGTGTTCATTTCACAAGGGTGTCAGAAAAAAACCCTGAAGCCTTGACCACCACTAACAACCAAAGCACCGTGTGAGTCAATACTTCTTTGCACAGACAAAATTAAATCTCATGCCTTTTTTTATACAGGTTTAATGAGATCTTATGTCTGACCACACTCAGCTGTGTTGAAAGCACAAGACTCACCCAAACCATTGAATCCAAGAGGTATCACCCAAAGAAAAATGGGACACAAGAAGAATAGGCTACAACCCCCCTGAGAAGCTGGACAGTATCACTTTGAGTGTCCTTGAGAGAGCCACACAGTACAACATGTTATCCCAACCCAGAGCAGCAGACAGGAGAGCGGGCAGCCCTTTGGGGAGGGAGAAAAGGTCAGGAATAAGCTAAGGATACCCAGCTGGGTGATGAGGAATATAGTGACCTCAGTGCTGGAAAAAATTTACATAATCTCCCCAGTGAAATAGTATCAGACATAGGGTAAATGAAAAGGTATTGATTTAACTTTTGCCAGCTAGCAGCTTGTCAGGCCAAGGCCATGTATTATTTTCTTTGAATAGGTTTCCTGCCTCAAATCACTTGCAGTATTTTCTTTGCAGTATGATAGCAACACTAAAATGTATCATTGCCACATATTGGAAGGCCAGTTCTGTATGCACAGTACTTCCATCAATTATTTGGGACTCTCTCATTACATAAGCTTCTGGGAAGACTGCAGAGGGATTTTTCTGAGCTGCTTGTAGTTTGTTTTTGATTGGCCACAATATTCACCACAGTTATTGTGACAACCTTTAACAAGACAACAGTTGGAAATACTCTTTCCATGGGCTGTGACCTTGGATGGCTGTGCAGGCCCTGAGGCTGTGTGGGCCCTGAGACTGGGCCCGAAGTTGCACAGATATGAGTGACTTCATCTACAGACCATTGGAGATTTCATGTCTCTTGCCAGTCACTTTTCAGTGATTGGAAACACACAGTTGTTCTGGAAGCATCGCTGTGGAACTCTGAGGGTTATAAACCTTCGCAGGACCGCAGCAAGAAAGGTAAAAGAAAACCATCCCAAACAGATCCCTGCAGCAGTGTAGTAGAGACACCCTTACCTACTCGAAGCTCTTGTCCAAAGACTGTTTTCTCTCCCAGTGCAGAGCAGTTCCACCTCCCGTACCGAAACTGGTACTGGCACTCATTGATTCCCATCTGTGCCCCTTCCCCGATCACAATGATGGCATCAGGGCGGCTCTGGCAGATCGCTCGCTGCCGCGGGGCCAGGCCTGGGATTTTGTTGCAGATTATGTTAGCTCCTAAAGCCACCACGGATGACAAAGCTCTGAAGAAAAAAGCAGAAAGACACGTTATAACCGAGTTGGGGTGAGCAGGTGCTGCTGTGTGGCTGGCTGTGCAAAAGGGGAAGGGTTGGTGGTTGAGTTGCTGTAATTATGCCGACTTGGCACAATGTCTCTGGTCTGGTATGGCAGCCTGGAAATCTTGCAGTAATTCCTGATCTGATTTGTGCCAGAAAACACAAAGAAGTGGAATTTTGGCACTTTTGTTTCCAGTCCTACACAGTGACATCAGCTCGTGAGATGTGGAAAGAAAGACTTACTTAAAATCAAAAAATAGTGATAAGTGATCATCCACAAATCTCTGAAACTCATGTCTACTTTGAATGCAGGTTCAGACTTAGTGTTTTAGTTACTGCAGCCAGTTCATCCACCCCTCATTTGAAACTGTTAAGCACAATTTAGAAAATTACTTGACACTAGCAACACTCTTGCCCATTAATATGCTCAGGGTATTGAATGATTAATGAAGTTCACCAGCGTAACTGTGCTTTTAGACCTGGCAAACATCATAGAGCACATAGGAGTGATCCTTAATATGTGCCATCCAGACCAGAAACATTTGCAGTTCTCATTCTTCAAGTATATTTTCAGAATTCATTATGAAGTTTGCATATAACTTACACCTGCCATATGTTTTCACTTGAGCACGTTTATTTTTCATTTTTCAGCTCACTTTTCAACATCTTCACAGGCTCATTTTTCAACATCTTTACAGCCTACATTTTAAATGGTAATATTTGGGAAAAAATAGGACAACATGGGTACACATTCAGTGATGCCCTGTGATCCTACTTCCCACCTTGAACACCAGCCTAAGCCTTTCATCTTAGTGTTAAAAATTTCCACTGGAAATGCTTCCCTTGGGGAAATCCTGACTAAAAAAAATTAAAGAATTGTATAAGAATTTGTCAACTTCATCACAAGGTAACTGCAAAATTACATAAATGCTGAATTTCAATGACATAAGAGTGTTTAATTTTGTCCTTTCAATAAGATACAGTAAAGCCAGAGCAAGGAGGGTGAAATTGAGAACCCTGGCCAAAATGAAATACTGCTATTCCTGTGGAATGGAAATTCCACGATGATCCACTCTGCCTTTAATAGGTATTTTTGCATCTTTTCCAAAGTTAAGAATCCATGAGAAATTCACCACTTGTGGTTTTTTTATTTATGGTGGAGGAGGGGGGTTATGGATATAGAAATAAGGTATCACACAGAATGTGCATGTCTTGTTGTTCTGCCTATTAAACAAAGGTAAGAACAAAAGGTAGTTGCAGTCTGACCACTCTCAGAGTTGAGCAGGAGAGCTCAGACCTGCAGCTTTAATTTGTGTTGCTCTGGGTGCTGAGCAAAGAAGCTGGAGCATCAACTGGGACCAGAGAGTCCCTGAGATTCATGCAGGTTTTGAGCTAAGGGGTTTTTTTTCTGGCAAAAAGTATTTCCTCACTTTGAAATAAAAAAAAATTAAATAGTGATATCCTTAAATTAGGACTTTCCAAGAGATGTGATAATCTTAAAAAAGTATTATGTTTGATATAGGGATAAGATTCTCTTTACAGTGGCTTATGACCTTCATGTTATGGCTTCAAAAGCTAATGAAAATCACAGAGGAAAGTATCTATACTTTTTTTTTCTTTTCTTTTTTTTTTTTTAAATAAGACACTTTTCAATACTGAAAAGTAAAAGTGTTATTTTCTTTGAAAGGTCGTGAAGCTTTTCTCTCTCTGACTTCATTCACTTTGCACACAAAGTAGGATGGACATTCTGAAAATATTGCAGTGAAACACAAAGGAAAATGTTTTTCCTTGATAGGTGATGTGTCAAATTCAGACACATACACTCCTTGATGATACCAAAATGCTGTGCCCCATTCTTACCCCATCCCCTCCACTTAGCTTTGCCCAGTTTCCTGGGGCAGACCAGGTGCCTGCAACACCTTCCCACCTGGTAACCCATTTCACTGCTGCTTCAGACTCTGACCCTTCCAGGAAAATCTAACCCTGAGGAAATCTGGGGCTGACTCCTAAGAAAGAGACATGCACACGGCATTCCAAATTGCATTTGATGCTTGGCACAAGCACAAGACACACAGTTCTGGTCTTGTAGCTGCTTGACAGTCATCAAGTTACTGAGGCTATGCCACCAATTTACTAGCAAAAATTACAATTAAAATTGTTTTTATGTTATATAAATACTTTTTTTAAAAATTAAAAAACTCATAAAAACTGTGCAATAACTTCCTGACATCATTTTTTTAAAAACTGGTGGGCTTCCACAGCTTCCACTAACTATTCTCAAGCTGAGCAGCAAAACCTTACGATTTTCAAAACAAAGCAAGAATTGGCCACAGCATCTAAATGTATAATTTTCAGTTCAGTTGCTGTCTCATAATTAGGTTAAAGAGTATATTCTTTGGTCTCCCATTGTTTTTTGGAACAGGCCTTGGTCAGGGTATTTTAATACAGTGGGTTGGTTTATTCATCCAGGAAATAAGCATGACCATATCTGCTTCAGGAGGTATTGTGAGGGTGTCATAATTATTGTGTGTTTGTGAAGTGTATTATAACAATTAAACTGCAATTATTGGGGGTGGAAGGGGTCTTAGTTTTTCTGTTATTACTTCCAGAAACTTCCCCCTCTCTGGCCTGAACTTACCAGCATATTCCCTCAGACTTGTTTAGCCTACTTTTAAACTGTTACAGTGCCAAAAGAAATGCTGAATCATGAAACTGAGGTTTCGGAAAACTTTATTTTTATTAAAGAAATGCGCCCAGCAGCATTTCAAGCTTCCTCTCCTCTATTTCTTGTGGCGTCCCTCAGTTTGTGCATCTATCACACATTTGGGAGGGTTGTGCTGTGCTCCTGCCCCTTGGCAGGTTGAAGGCTACATTATTTTTTTCTTAAAGATGGAGATTGTTTCACTTCATAGCTGTCAAAAGGCAGATCCCCCATGCCACATTTTGGCATCTTTTTCCATCTAATCTTTCTTTGTGGTGCAAATTGCCTTGATTCTAATCACCAGAAACTCCTGAGTGTGGCATTTTGTTCAGATTTCTGATGCAGTTCACAGTAATTGCAACCATCCCGCACCACGACAATCTCCACATTGCTCAGTGTTCTGCTGGTCATCCACATGGGCTATCCAATTAAACATCATCCACATGGCTTATCCAGATGAACAGAGTTAGTGGAATAATGACACATTTCCTAAGGAATTGGCATTAGGGTCTGGCATATGAAGAGCTTTCACATTTCTTCGTGCCTATGCCATTAATCCAAGGGAAACACCAGCAATGAAATTCAGCAATATCTATAAAAAGAGTTACGCCCAAATTTGAAAAACAACAACAGCAAAACCCAAAAAAAACCCCAACCAAAAAAGCCACAGGAAAAACAAAAAAACCCCAACAACAACAACCAAACAAACCAAAAAACACACACAAACAAAGGAAAAAAACCCCTCGGATCTGGGTTTGGAAAAGACCTTGCAGTTCAAACTTCCATCAAATTAAACCTGATGAAGAAGATTTTGGAAGGCTTGGTTTTGTGCATAAGAATTCTGAAATATCAGGGGTTTTATCCTTTGAAAAAATAACTAGGACTGTGTCACAGCAAGCAGAAATTCATGGCAGTGGGAGACAAGTTTCAGCTTATTTTCTGAAATAATGCATGCTAGTTTATGCAAAGACAGAAGAATGCTGTCACAAAAAGAGAAATTCCTCCCTCCAAATGTATTTCCTGTTACAGTTGTATCTCCTCTGTAGGACCTAAGCAACTCCAGCTTCCCTTTTCACAAAGTGAAATGAAAATTATTATTCTAAGCAAACCATAAAAGCAAAGGTCTTTGAAATGCTTCAGAAATTAAACACTAAGGCTACTTGAGTTTTATTGACTGCTTGTTGGAAGAGAAATGTACTCTTCATTCCTGATTGACTTGTTTGAGTCTCCATTTTATATTTGCAAAAGCAAGTATTCACTTAACTTGAGCATGAGACACTTCATTGATTTCAAATGATATCATGTCCTTGCAACTTCTGATTAATTTTACATATAAGAAGGTCATAATGTGAACTGCAGTTTACAGAGTCTTTGCACAGGTGGAAAATATATAAAGAAAATCCATATAATGGACAGCTGTACAAGCACATGAGAAGAAAAAAATCTAAATTTTATTCTTGTTAAAAGATTCTGAATTTTAATAAAATTATGAAAAAGAACTGTCTACTTATAGATGAGGAGCAGTAACAACCAATCTTTGGATTTGTCCCCAAGCTCCTGCACAGGCACAGATGTGTACCAAGATTTCTCCAAGTATCTTAATATACCATGCTGACAAATACATGACAAAAGATGTAAAATAAGAGATTAAACTACCAACACATTGCATACAGATGAAACACTTAATCAAGCTGATTTTAACCCTTTGGCTAAAAAACCTAAAAATTACTTTAAAAATTCTCTGCCAATCTATGCTCTCTGGGCAAATTACATTTTATTGGAGCCCAGGACTGGCTTTAAGAAGTTCTCCTCCTCTAGCACCTTCCCTCACTTGCATTCCTGGCTGCACAACAGCACTTCCCACCCAGCCAGCCTTACTGCAAGCCCTTGGATAGGCAGCCATAGGGTCACTGTGATCCCACCCCAGCTCTGCTTCTTGATATTCACCTGAACCTGCTGTTGGGCAGGGGGTTTGTTTTCAGCAAGGAATGAAGGGATTTAGCCACATGAACCCTGTTAACAGCAGGGGAGTTGTGCAGCTTTTTGGCACACTGTACCGAAAACTTGCCCCACCATCTCTGACAAAAAAAAATCCACACAGTGGGCTCTTTGTTAGCAGGAACCACCGAGGTATTTTGTGGTGACACTGCGACACATCTGAAACCCTACACCACTACCAAATGGTTGACTTAATTAAGAATTCCTAAGTAAATATTTTGAGTGCGTATCAGTTGCAGAAATTGGCAGGAGTGTCCTGGGCTCTGAATGCCATCTGCATATGTTTAGGCTTTCAGTTTTGTTTTCCACCCTGGCTTTGGGGAATCGTTGTTCAGCATATATATTATTGAAGCAGAAATCCAGTAAGGCTGCGTGGCACAACCCTGTGCTGCTCTCCCCTCTGCTGGGGCTCTGTACCTGGGGGCTGCACACAGCAACGTGTTCATTCCCACCAAATGAGAGGCAGAGATTTCTTTGAGCACATCACCCAAAGAAGGGCCTGATATCCCCTGCAGTGTACTTGCTGGCATGGCCAGAGATGGAAGTGGTGAGTTAGGTGAGTTGAGGGGTCACTCACGCAAGGGCAGAGCATGCCTCGGGCTAAATGCCTGCTTGAGAGAGGAGTGGGGGCATGGGCCCCATCCCTCTGTGCCACAGTGATGGGGAAACACCAGCAGAGCCTTGGATCACACCCTCTCCAACCTGCCAGCTGGGATGGCTGCTATAAAGCCAGCAGTGAATCATTAGGCTTCAGCAGAAGGCAGAGAGACATTGCCTGGGATGCCATTCACAGATCAGCACCAGCAACCAGCACCAGCCTCCTGCAAACTCCTACTGTTCACTGAGCAAGAGAAATCTGATTTTGACACATATCTTGTTTGCTGAATGACTGGTCCACTGCAATAATTTTTAATAATCTTTCAGTGAGACAACACTTGATATGTAACAGCAGGATATCTTGAAGGCTGTTACATCTGTAGTTTACCTGTATTCAACTTTTTTAGGTCAAAAAATGGCTCATGGAGAACAGAAATGCCTCACAGGCCTCAAGTGTCCTATTGTAAAGGCCACACTAACAATTTTATATTTCCATTTTTGTTGGACATTCACTGCCCTCCAGAATTTTCATGGCAAACTACTATATAATGAGGATTTTCTTTCTTGCCTCATATCCCTTTACTCTAGGGGCATCTTGTTATATGGTGAAAAACACATCCTGTGGATAAAAAAATTCATAAACATAAAACCAGGTGTTAAAACATCTGAAGTGTGGCAAATAGTGATTCCAAAGGAATCTGTGTTTCAAGAAGTGTTTGTTTTGCTAAACCAGAGAAAACTGATAGGCCAGTGTTGGAAAGCTGCAGGAAGGCAGCAATTCCAGCATTCTCCTGGGCAATTCATGGAAGGCTGAAATACTCCTGCTTTGGTCTTGTCAGTGATGAAGGTGGTGACATGCACGGTGCAATTGAACTTATCTGAATAAGCTCAATGAAAAATGGTGTTGATATAAAATTATTTGATTCCTTTCACAAACAGAACTTTATCAGATTTAGAGATCAAACTGAAACACTTTTGTTTCACACAGATTTTTTTTTTCTTTTGTCTCTATGAACACCATTAGCAGGACCTACCAGTCCAGTTCTGCAAACATGCACATGCCTTACCTTGCAGAGTACCAAGCAGCTTCCACCCTCAGTAACAACAAAGTCCATTCCTCAATGCCAAAATGCCCCTTAAGCACTCACAGCTGCTGTTGATGTCTAGCACTATAACTTGCCTTCCAGCCCATTTCTGGTTCCCTTTAGCACTCGAAAGAGCCACACTGATATCTGACAGGGAGGCACAGAGCTGTTGGCTGAGCAGCATCCCACCACTGTGGAAAGAAAAATCACCTTGGCAGAATAACTGGGGTGGGATATTGCAGTTCTCCTGGCATGGAATGCAACTTCAAGATACCAAAGTGGCTGGAAGAGATAACTCACAGATTTTCTATGTCTATGCAGAAAGAGTTCAGTATCATAAGAAAACAAAAATTTCACACTTCTATATGTAAAGTCCACAGTTTTGCCATGTTTTTCATATAGTAAATAAGAACAAATAAGCTTTCTCCAATCACATATAACATATATATATAGATATGGGTATTTTCCAAGCTTTATCAATTCCAAGCCTTAATCAAACTTAAGTGAAGTGCATGTTTTGGCTCTGACCAAAGTTTAGCAGTCTGTTCTCTTTGGGGAATGGATTAAGAGGAAGAAAGAAACAGGTAGTCTTCAGGCAAAGTCCAAGATTTATCAAGACCATACCCTGCTTAATTTGTGAGATCTGATGAAAGCCTGTCACAGTCCTACCACAGATGTCCTGCACAGAAGCAGTTATCTGTTGGTTAGTTCATTCTAAAATGCCAGGTATGCATTGTGGCTTTAAAATCTTTAAGTTGGACTGTTACTGGAGTCTATCTTAAAATAGGTGCTTCATGATATCTTTCATTAAACATTTATGAAAGATCTTGAATTTTTTGTTTTGCATGCATAGGGCTTTCATGGATGTGATACCAAAATTGAAAGAGGAAAACATGTAATAATGGGTATATAGGAAAAAAGACTCTTCCTTCTTGAAATGATACTGCTGTCGTGGTTCAGGTAGGAACTCATTTTTGTTAGTCAGGATCTGAGCAACCAATGAGATTAAATTCTGAAAATCTACTGGTGAGTCATTATTTAGGAGAATTTAGTCTTTTGTGTTAAAATGTTGAGACTCTATTGCAGTGTCTGTTAACCTTGAGGATCAAAGTCTGTCTGCAGCTCTGAGGTACCCTTGAAAAGCTACATAAAGTTGTCTCAGATGTTCTTTTATTATTAAGGGGGAGAGGCCACATTGACCCTTCCCACAATGTTCACTTCAGACTAAATGACCACTGAAGGCTGCATGGATATGTGACCACAAAACAATACTTACTAGTCTTAAATTAGCAGCAGAGGAGAAAAAAATTAAATTCTCTTCGTCAGTGACATTGAATTTTTATCCACTGAATACCCCACTATGGTGAGCCATGATTTATTTCTTTTATTCTTTCCCTCACTGCTGTTTTCATGGTGTTAAATGTCTTCTAAGGCCATTAAAAATCAGGATATGGAATTAAATAACATCCACAAACAAAATTAAAGCAAAAAAACCCACAGGCTTGGTGCGGTCAGGTTTACTTACTGGCTCCTACAACTGGAATGGGAGCATTGCTCAGACTAGCAGTAGCATGTGTTGTTCTTATCTGCTCTAAATGCCTCACTTCAGGCAAGACCATTGTCAGGGGGGACAAGGAGCAGAATGAGTTCTTCTGATGTTTCTCTACAACTGTTGAAGCTTTGGGATGACAGAAGGGCAGCTCTTCCTGCTCTGGTGTGCAGCAGGTGAGGAAGTGAGTGTGAGGACTGGGCACATCCTNTGTGGGGTGGTGTGTCTGCAGGAGGCAGGGTGGTGGTGCAGACATCCCTCTGTCTGAGACATGGGGTGAATGTACAACTGCTCTCCATCTCTAGGGCCAAGGACAGGAGGGAGGAGGCACCTCCCCCACATCACCTCCAAAAGAAACAGATGCTGCTCTGCTCCTCAGAACTTTGGAATGGTTTCATTTGGAAGAGACCTTAAAGGCCATCCAGTCCCAGTCCCTGCCATGGGCAGGGACACCTTCCACTATCCCAGGGTGCTCAGAGCTCCGTCCAACTTGGCCTTGGACACTTCCAGGGATGGGGCAGCCATGGTTTCTCTGGACAACCTGTGCCAGTCCCTCACTGTCCACTGGAGCAAGTTGCTCAGATTGGCACAGGCTGATTGCCTGGGTACATGTTCTACTCCCAGGACAGCCAGGAGGTTGTGCTAGGGCTGGACAGGCAATCTGAAATGAGCTCCCAGGGCTGGCTGCCACTTCAAATAGAAGTGCCCTGAAAGTCCCTTTTGGCCTGCACAGCTCAGCTAACCTCTTGCAAAACCTTGATTTAGGAAGGAAAATGCTTTTAGGACCACCTTATTAAATACACGAGATCTATCACAGATCTCAAAGTGCAAGATGTATGGCTGACACCCTTTGTGTTTTCCTGGTCATGTAGTTCTATTGGCTCCCGTGGAAAATTTGTTGTTTAGCTGCAAGTCAGCTCAAGTCAATGTACCAGAATATGTGCCTCTACAAAGNTGGGTCAGAAAAGGGTAAAATCTGACACCTTGGCACCACCCAAGTGGGACCAGGCAGACCACTGGTGCCTTGACATAGTCCCAGTTTGGTTGTGAAGCCTTGAGCCCTTGTGTTTTTCCTCCTCACTTACCCACTTTCACCTTTCCCTCAGACTGCAGTGGTTGAGGGACACTCATTCATACTGAACACACTTGCATTGTTCTCAAGGTGTGGGAAAAACGGGAAAAGAAAAACAAAGTCCCAGAAGCAGAAACCATGGACCTCTCTAGGTCTAGCATGAATGGGTAAGAATGAGGAACACTGTGGAGTTTTAAATTTTTTTTATATTTCATTTCAGAGTTTATTCCTTCACAGGAGAACTGCAATATGCCACCAGATGTGGGGTGGTGTGTCTGCAGGAGGCAGGGTGGTGGTGCAGACATCCCTCTGTCTGAGACATGGGGTGAATGTACAACTGCTCTCCATCTCTAGGGCCAAGGACAGGAGGGAGGAGGCACCTCCCCCACATCACCTCCAAAAGAAACAGATGCTGCTCTGCTCCTCAGAACTTTGGAATGGTTTCATTTGGAAGAGACCTTAAAGGCCATCCAGTTCCAGTCCCTGCCATGGGCAGGGACACCTTCCACTATCCCAGGGTGCTCAGAGCTCCGTCCAACTTGGCCTTGGACACTTCCAGGGATGGGGCAGCCATGGTTTCTCTGGACAACCTGTGCCAGTCCCTCACTGTCCACTGGAGCAAGTTGCTCAGATTGGCACAGGCTGATTGCCTGGGTACATGTTCTACTCCCAGGACAGCCAGGAGGTTGTGCTAGGGCTGGACAGGCAATCTGAAATGAGCTCCCAGGGCTGGCTGCCACTTCAAATAGAAGTGCCCTGAAAGTCCCTTTTGGCCTGCACAGCTCAGCTAACCTCTTGCAAAACCTTGATTTAGGAAGGAAAATGCTTTTAGGACCACCTTATTAAATACATGAGATCTATCACAGATCTCAAAGTGCAAGATGTATGGCTGACACCCTTTGTGTTTTCCTGGTCATGTAGTTCTATTGGCTCCCGTGGAAAATTTGTTGTTTAGCTGCAAGTCAGCTCAAGTCAATGTACCAGAATATGTGCCTCTACAAAGACTTCATGCTAACCAGCAGATCCTGACATAAATTAAGAAGGTAGCAGTTTTACACTAAGGAAGTTGCCTAAGAAATGCAGAATGCATAAAAGCTACACATGGTAGGATTTGTATACTTTAATTAGTAGTTATTGAAAAGAAAAAGGAAAAAAAATGCAACGTCTTTTTAAGTAAATAGCAAACGGCACTTGGAAATATTTTTTTAATAGTGCCTTAGTGTGTGTTAACTAATTTTGTCTTGTTTTCTGAGTCTGTTCCCTGATGAGAAAATTATTTGCAGCCTTTCTTGTACCACCACATCAGCTGTAAGAAAACTGCTTGGCACTTCCATGGAGCAGGCCTGTATTCCCAGCAAAACTCCCACTGGCTATTGGTGATCACAAAAAGAGAAATTCCGATCCATCAGATAGATAATTTATGGTTAGCCCCTTACATGAATTATCCTACTGAAGTTATGAGACAGTTTGTCTACTTGAGATTATACGTGTTGGTTAGACATGGAAATATGATTTGATCACCAGTCTGATCAGACTTTCAAATCTGCACCTAAAATCTGGATATTACTATAAAACAGCTGCAGTCTGAGAAAGTCTCAAGTGTGGAAATAAAGGGGGGAACTCCTCAGAAACTGAGGAATATAAAAGTTTATTTCCTATGCAGATTTCCAAGCATTTAAAGCATGTGGGCTTTCTGTGAACAAAAACTCTCTGTTTTATAATCTGAACTGTCAACACTGGCACAAAATAATGTGACACCAAACAGGGATATCTATGAATTTCTAAGGTTTCTTTCATCTACTTATTTCAAAATTTTAATTCTGAGTGATGTAAGAGACCTGGTAAACCACACAGTAACTCTTCTAGTTCCCTGGCTTGTTGAGTCTATTCTAGGTGTTCAGAAGGATTAGCAAAAGTAATTTTGAGTTGTTTTTCTAGAGGGAGTTTCTAAATTTGGTATGCAGCCATAAAAATCGTGCATCTGTGTTATTATCCTAGTGGCCCGTGCTGGGTGTGTCCTTGGTGTTTTGTAAATCACTATAAGCTTGTGAAAGCAGCTGGATGGAATATTTCTCCTTCTCAAATCCCCTCTCAAAAGATCCTGCACACATTGTCAATTATATATATGCAGGCATTTATCTTTTTTTTTTTTTGTTAGGTGGCATATTGACCCCAATTTAGCTGCTTCTTGCCTTCAAACTGAAGATGCTGCTGACTGTGGGCATCTTGAATTTCTTTTTCCTCCAGTTCTCTTTCTGAATTTATTTATTTGAAAAAAAAAAAAAAGTCCCTTTATGGCCATACAATGCAAATAATGAAGAGATTTAAAGAGGTTAGTGATAAGGATTGTTCAGGATTCACAGCTGAGCCTGCAGTGGTGGTACTAAACCAGCTCTACCAAAATGAGTTGTATGCAATCTATAGGGGCTGTAGGCAGTTTGTGGCACACAGTGTCAGCCAGTGAGCACCCAGAGCAGGTTAAGCCTGGCTTAACAGCTACATCTGAGCCACAGTCTAATCTTCAGTCAGCCCCACACTCACAGAAATCTCCTTTCACTGTTGACAAATACTTACTCTCTTTTTTCTCCCTGATGCTACCATTCTTTTTTCACTGATCTTTTTAACTTTTTACCCTTAGGTGAAACAGAAATTGATAGAGAAGTGTTAGCTTTCTGTCTGAATTACATTTATCTGTTCCATAGAAGAAAAGCTAACAGCAGCATCATGGACTATTAGGAAACTGAGGAATTATCAGTTTCAGAAAACTCTATTACTTAAATATCTTTCAAGCACTATGGCATACTCAGAAGGTGAGTTTGTTTTAAAACAGGGTTGTGGTCTTTGGCAAGGACAGCCATGGATATTCTCTAAGATGTGAAGTCTGCAACCTGCCCCTCAGTTCCCTCAGTGGTGACCTCGATGATGTGACCTGCCTTTGTACATGGTGTTAGGCCAGGAGCACACCTGTCTTTGGGTACTACAACAGAATTCCTGCACCAAAGGATCCAAAAGCACATGCCAAGGCAACTGTGCATGCAGAACTGGCCCCGTGGACTCACGTGGAAAAGCTCCTATTGGGACAGGAGGAGACCATGAATGTTGGGGACTGAATGAGCTGCATTCCCCTGAGAGAGCCTGGTGAGAAAGAAGTGTAGTGAGTACATCTGTCTGAGTGGCAATGGGGAGGCACAGGATCCACAGAAGGGAGCAAACTGGACAGTGAGTGACTTTGAGGAGACAGTATTCCATCCACCTTCCCTGGGCAGGATCAGCTACACCTTTCCCACTCCTGACAGGCACTTCATACACTTATAAATCATCCTACCTAAATTTTCCCTAAAAGGGTGGTTGGGCACTGAACAGGCTCCCCAGGGAACGGTCATGGCTTCAAGGCTGACAGAACTCAGAGAGCATTTGAGCAACACTCAGGCACAGGGTAAGATTCTTGAGTTTCTCTTGTGCAGGGTCAAGAGTTGGACTTGATGATCTGTGTGGGTCCCTTCCAACTCAGAATATTCCAGTGATTCTATTCTATGATTCTACAACATTTCTGAAATTAAAGCTCAGGGCTTCTCTTCTGAAACCCGATGGGAACAGAATATTTTGTCCACAGAGGCCTTGCCCAGTCCTTTACGTTGTTTATAAATCTTCTGCAGATCAAAACAGCCCACATTCAAATTTTCCTCTCATGCATGAGACCTCTGATCATTTCTATCCCCCTTTTCAGTGTTCCCTCCCAGGACAAGAAGATGAACTACACATCATGACTTGAATTACACACCCCTCTTCTCAGCGATACAAAAACAAGATAACTGCTTTTGCCATTCCTTGCCTTTAGTTCCATTTAGAAAAACAGAGTTGAGACCTGAAGTGGCTCTTTAGCCCCCATTCTACAGTGAATTATCATTGCTTCTGACTTCTTCAGTTCCTGCATGGACTGCATTGCAGCTGTGTAAAACAGGCCCAAAAGTATTTTGACTCCTTGTGTCTCACTCCCTCATTAGTGGAACAGTAGCACTTGAGCAATTAGTGCCCAGTTATGAGCACTCCTTTGATTTGCAACATCTGACTTCAAGAACATGGGGCAGATGGAGGGGAAGTATGGTTTAAAGTGTAGAAAGACAATTTGCTAAGATTGTGCTTAATATTTACATTAGAGGTTTTACTGTCTGAGACAGGTCAAGTAAAAGTATCCTCACTAGCTACCTAAAATACAACAAAGCCTGTGTTTTAAAAGCACCTATTGTAGGAGTCTTAAAAATATTGCATATATTGCCTCCCACTTTAACACAGCCTGAATAAATCTGTGCCAACTTTTGGTGCAGCATTGAGTGGAATTACAGCATAGGAATCAATTTTCCCAATAAGCAGTAGCCAAAGTGGGCTTGACGTGTTTTTGTTTCATTGCACTTCTGAGAATCAGAGCAACTGCTCAGGAGAATGAGAATTGCTCCAGCTGGAGATTTGTGAACTAAGTGGATGAGGTGGCATCACTTCCACCTTTACTAAGTCATTCTTTCGTGTCTCCAAACAAAGCCAGACAAGTTTTTCTTGTAAGGAACTACATGTGTTGGTGAAAAAGTGTCTTTCAGCTGCAGCTTTAAATACTATCACTCTTTGTTTAATTTCTAGGTTAGTCTGTACACTCAAGGAACCCTAGGAGTTAAGATTTACAGTTCAAATCATTCAATGCTTCTGAATTTTCTGTAATTCACGGATTTTCTATAGAGTATGGACGATATAAAAGTTTCTATCCAGTAACACTTCTAGAAGTAAGCCAGTGTTTACATTTTTTTTCATCCAACTTCTGAGCATTTCATCCCTACTAAAAATCAAAGTGCCTGATTTTATTGGATTACCATTGCATTACGCCATTAATGTGAATCGTTAAACTCCAGTTTCTCTACCTCACACATAAAGTATTTTTGCCACATCCTCAAGTTTTCCTAGCATAGCCTGTATCATCCAGGATGAAAGTTTACTGCCATGGCAGAATGAACACGCAGCATGGGAAAGACATTACTATAAAATAAAACTGAGTGGAAGCTGAAAGCTCAGAGTAACTTTGAGAGCTGGTTTTGGTTTCTTTGGATCTTTAATCCCCAGAATGGCTCCATTTTTTTTTTTTTTTTGTCCAAATTGTTCACCCAAGTCTAATGACCATTGAACAGTCTGGCAGGCACTACACATGAGATAGGATTAGGAGGTCATGGGTTCAGTCCGTAAGTAGGACCACTCACCCTTCTCACAAATCTACTCAGTTGTCAGACAATTCTTTGTGATGAGTTGGCCACCCATTTGGAGGGTCAACAGAATTCTCACTTATTTTGAAAATTTGACCATGAGATACAAACTGCCTTTCTGTGTGGGGAAGCCCACCCCACAGACAGGGGAAAAAAAAAAAAAATCTCAGTTCATGCTGATCAAAATCCATCTTTCCAAGGCTCTTCCTGGGCTAGCTAGTGTTTTCCAAGTTGACTGCTTTTATTCTGTCTTCCAGTGTGTTCTCAAAAATACTTACAGAATGCTAAAAATCTTCATTTTAAAGGGAAAACTAGTTGCACTAATGGAGCAACATATGTATTTGTTCAGTTACTTTAATGAAGAGAATGTTTTGCATACTTTCAGGAAAAAAAAGAATTATAAATAATACCTTAATGCCATGTCTTAAAGTATGCTTTAGAACTCTCCTAAGCATCTTGTTTGTTATGCTTCAAAACTTTCTGTCACCAGAAAGGAAAAAAAACCCAGCAGCATTCTTTCTGTCTTACAGAAAGATGAAAGTAAGAAAAATGGGGGTTTTTTGTTTGGTGTTGGGAAAACTATAACTTCATGAAGGATCTGATAACTGACCCATATGGTGCATGATCCTGATAATACAATCCAAACATCACAAACCAACTCCCAAAAGCCAACAAGACTCAGCGTCTTTGTTGTAGAACAAAACAATGAGATTCCATGCTAACCCCAAATCCAGTTCCTCTGGAGATACCAAATGCCTAATTCACAATGAAAATAGATGGTGATAGATGATGACGCATGTCCTGCAGTTTGTTGTTGCCTCCCACAGATGAAACAGAGGGCTTGATCTCTTGTGGTGTTAAAAATCCTCTGGCATTTTTTTGGAATCAAAGAACTGATGGAACATCAGATAATTAAACTTGCCTGCGTAGAATCCCTGTAAGTATTAACTATATGTTGTATTCTTCTGTTCTTTCTGTTTAAACAGGTTTTTCTGCATTTTTTCTGTATATAAACCATCCTAGGTTTTTTTTATTTGAGGGGCAAGAAACCTGCTGATTACTTAAGTAAAAGGGCTTAAGTAAAGGGCTGATATTTTCCCAGTTCAGATTCAAATGATTCAACCTAGAAGTTTAGACACAAAATTTAACTCTATGGCCTAAGAGGACAATCCCATGAATATAAAATTGAGCACACATATCAGAGGCCTGCAACTGTTTTGGGACATAAATATTTTGTATTTATGACTTATCTGTATGAAATACATACAAAGTATAGGTGAATGCGGGTATAACTCAAAAAGAAAAGGCATAAAATTTTATGTGTTTCTTAGGGTTCTCTCTAGCTAGAGAAGTCAAGTGATGCCAGGATAGATCTTGGCCATAACCTACCAAAGAAGAATTTTGGGTGGCAAAAGAGCCAGATTTATGAAATAGGCTCACTCAGGGATTTCTAGAAATGGTAATGAATGAATCCACACTGCACAGAAGAGATGATCCTCCTTGCTTTACTAACAGAGGAAAATGTGGTTCACAGATCTAGAGACTTCAAATGGGAAACTTGACCTTATAATGATTTTTATACTATGGACTATTTTTGAATCATAACTGTCAGGATAAGTTCCCTATCCAGTTTGGTTATTTAGCTAAAAACCACCATTGTGCTATTTCAGTTAAAGACAAACATTGACAGCCAGTCTCTAGGTGAAGGGATTATTCTCAGTTCTGCCAAATATTTGGCAGTGTATCATCATGTAGGTCCAAACAACACCACTGCATGAAATTCTAACACAGAGAAAAGTTCATAATGAATAAAAATCTTCCCCATGTCAGAAAATCACTCACTGAAAAGGAAAATGTAAACCCAAAGGAGAGCTCAAATAGCTTGTGGTATATAAGGTCCTAACACTGCAGCCAACTAAAGTCACTTTTACTGACTGAAGTCTGCAGCAAGGCTGAAATGGTAATAAATTCCAGGAATAAAACAGGAGACACCAGAGAAAACTGGAAATATTGTGAGAAAGAAGTCCATTAGAGTGAACCTTCTGCTCCCCAGTGTCAGCGTCACTTTGGCAGTGACAGTGTCACTGTCAGGGACCACATGATGTGATCCCAGCTGTGACAGCACCAGGAGAAGCTCTGCACAGGAAGTGGGAAAGGGGCTCAGTGTGACCTGAAGGAGCTGCTGGTCCATGCCAGGCACCACTGCCTGCACTGCCAGAGGCACCCAAGCCAAGCTGGGCCTGGGAATGCCAACAGCTGCACTGTGCCAACATGCCAAGGCTGATCCCAGAAAAGATGGGCCCTATGGCAGAGAGGTTTGAGCTGCTTGACCTCAGATGACTCAGTGTGACAAACACAGGGCTTGCAGAGAAAAATAAAACTCTGCATAGCCAACATTTAAAAAAAAAAAAAAGTGATAATTCTGTGTTTGCCTGATGGCTTTTTTTCCAGTTATAAAAAGCTTCTTGTTCAGCTTTTACAAGATATAGATGGTGTATTCTTTTTTATGCAAGAATGAAAGGAGAGAAAAAAAATTCTGGCACACTTCTTTTGGTAAGTTTCTAGAAACTGATGTTCTCCCTCCCTTGTTTCCCTACCCACATGCAGTGACTGCTATATTCACTGCTGAACTGGAAAAATCTTCTCTGAGAATGAAGAGAGAGGTCCTGTTCTATAATTAGTAAGTCCTTGAATTCTATGTAGAGGCTATCAATGAGGCAATGACAGATAACAGCTGTGATGTTCTGGAAATTATCCCAAGGCTGGCCAAACTCACATCATTCCAAACTACTAGTTTCATCATGATCTGAATCAAAAATGTGAAAATAAAATGTTGTATTATATTTGCCTATAACAACATATCTCACTCGCCACCAATTCTTTGCATCTAGCATGGGTTTAAAATTCTACACAAAATATCAAAATTCCACCCACATTCCCCACACTTCACTAAATTCAGTGAACTTGCACAGAAGTAAGCTAATACTTTCAAACTGCTGTTACTCCAAGCTAGAGGGGGTGGAATTAAATATCCCTGACACTGAAGCATGCTAAACTGGTGGGTAGCTTTTATTTTTGTCTTATTGATAGACTGTGTTCCTAGTGGCTGAGATCCTTGGGTTTGATTGCAAGCTGTTGACTTGCAAGCTTACAGCTGTCCTGGCCTGGATATAGTTATGAGGAAATCTGTGTAGAAAGCTGCCAAATTGTAACCTGACACTGACTAACAAGAAAACATGAAGGAATAGGTCCCTGAGAAGATCTTTGAATCAAAGCTGGACTCCAGCAATTTTTGTGCAAAAACTTTATCAGGGAATTAAGTGGTGTTGCAGGGACTCGACTCTTATCCTAGCTACAATGTGTTCGTTCCCATCATTTCTTCTTAATTGCCATCAGCTGAGGGTGGGATCCAAAACACTGAACCTTCCTTTGACCATGGTGAGACACTGCACAGGCAAATGAAATAATTTTCAAACCTATCCTTTGTGAAATGAAGGAAAGCCTAGAGTCTTAAAACAGAGGCAATAGCAATAGATGAGAAGTGGCACTCTAAGATGTGAATACTGAAGCACAGAACTACCAAAAAAGCTGTTTGTTTTGAATTTGAATGTGGCAGTTAATCCAAAACATCTTCTGGTTCACAAAAGTTTTAATGAATTTTAATGAAAAAGCTGGCAAAAAGGGTCTTAATTGGCTCCCTACCATCTTTACTTAGTGACATCTTCCTCATGCAATATCTTTGTCAACCAACCTCTTGTTCAGCTCCTTGGTGATTACTGAAACTTAAAGAATCACTCATTCCTTTTTGGAGACAATTCCAACCATTACAGCACAATATAAAAGGAAGGGATTGAAAACCCATACAGGAGCTTGTAGAAAACTGTTAGAGTTTCCAGCAGATGTACATCTTTACAGGATCAAACCCAAGCAGTTGCTGGACATGAGATTCCATTTTGCTGGTTTTAGTTGTCTGCACCAGTATCTCCCACATTTCAGAGGCTCACAGCTAATAAATGGCATGGGAAGTCATCATGGCACACACTGAGGGCAGTATTTCACAACATTTACATTCCTGTTGTCTTTCTAAAAGAAAGATCTCAGGACTATAATGTCAAATCATGGGAATGACAGGCCAGTTCTTCCCATAGGTTAGGGTTTGAATTGAGAATTTGAGATTGTTCTCTGGAACCACAGACTCAGAAAATCAGGCAGCCTGACTCAGGTCTTGCACTGCTCTGTTCACACCTAGACCATCAGCTCACTTCCAACATTTACAGGCTAAGGCAGGTTGTAGGAAGGACTCATCCAGTAGGTGCAGGATATTGAGAGACTCCTGGTCCTGAAGAGCAGCCTAATTTACACTCCCTGTTCACATATTCTTCCAGAAGAGCCACAGATGAGAAATGGAGAGCCACTTCTCCAGTGGCTCCAATACTGGATCAAAGTAACAAGTTCTGGTCCTACTCTTGGCTCTCATTTGTTGTGTTGGTTTCAGTGAGCCAC
Organism: Illadopsis cleaveri; assembly: GCA_013399915.1. Classification (NCBI taxonomy): domain Eukaryota; kingdom Metazoa; phylum Chordata; class Aves; order Passeriformes; family Timaliidae; genus Illadopsis; species Illadopsis cleaveri. The sequence goes on along the minus strand of VXBB01005080.1, from coordinate 26,728 downwards.
CTCCTTGTTTTGTGCTGCTTTCCTGGTTCTTTGCAGTCTTACCTTCCTAGACAGAGTGTGAGCCACGACAGTGGCTTGTCTGAACTGACAATCTCTTCCATGCTACAGACTGAGTGCTAGGCATTAATTTATTTGAAAAATTAATTAGAAGATATATAGATCAATATCAAGAATATATATATATCAACTGACTCTCTCATAGGTATCACCAGTGACAGGCTGACAGCTAAAAGGAGAAGCATTAAAAAATTAGTGTACCATCAGTTTAAGTGCTTCCCTCTGCCATCCAAACTATCCTTTTCAAACTCTTTTAAATGATCTTTTTTGCTGTAGCTGCTGTTATTCATTTGCACAGAAGAAAGGTGTTGGGTTAGAACCTGGTCTTGCCTCACAGAGTGCCCATAGATTTTTCCTAGCTGAGCTGATGTTGTAGCCAAAGTAGTAATTCTAAAACAAACCATCCTCCTCACTCCTGCCAAACATGTGTCAGTGCTTTCCAGTTCCAGAGAATGTACATGAGTGTAGACACAGCAAATCTTAAACATCTCCTTCAGGTTGCTCAGGAGTACCATCTTAAGGACATTTTTCAAATTCAGCCATGTTAAACAGACACACACTAACTAGCATGTTAGTTACATGCCTGGGATACTAATGCTAGTTTGTGGATCAGCTATCTCCCACTAAGGGTGAAGAGGACATCCTGAATATGTATTAAATCTCAAATTCTTAACGTAGATGAACCAAGTATAACCCAGCACAAGTTTTGTGACTTTTTAAGTGCTGACTCCACACTTGGCAGTAACACATCTCTCCTCTGCTCCCCTGTCCTTGCCTGCTGCACATTCCACAGGTCTGAAGGAGCTGAGCTCCACAACACACTGAAGCCATGGTGCTGTGTGTTGGTTGGTGCAACTACAGGAGACCCATATCTGCACTGCCTCTCTCTCAGGAACCAAGGGTCTGCACAATGCCATCTAACACTTTGTAGTATCCCCCAAATCCTCTTTTGACCCCTGAAGAGGTCAGGAATTACTCATCTGAGAAACCCAGCTTTAAAGCACATGCTGGAACGGATTTTGATTTTTCATGAGCACTTTCCAAGATGAACAGCCCATCACTTCCCATAGCAGTTTGCTCTGGCAATTCCAATTGAAACAAAAATATGAATTTTTCCGTTTTCTGCCTCCAGTCATTGATTAAGACACACACATTTGTCACAGAAGGGCAAATGATGGGCAAAAAGAAAACTGAAACATCTGCAATACGAAATTCAGTTCTGCTCTACAACCCTGACAGTGGCATCCTAAGATACAGATGCTTTCTCTTTCTTCACTAACTAATCTCACTGCTTTTCCCCAGGCTAGTTAAATAGCTAGAGGGCAAGTTTAACCCATCTCTTTCCCTATCTTAGGTTCTTCCCAGCTGCCCGCTCTCTTTGTGTGTTCAAAGGATCCTACTCTCGCTCTGATCCTAGGGCTCACTCTACAAGTTTAGCCACAACCCAGAGGCCTCTCAGAGGGAAAGCTCTCACCTTTCCAGGCCTGCCTCATGGCCATGGAGCTAACGCTGGAAATAGGGGTGTTAATTACTACTGGTTACAGAAGTGGCCTGGTGGGCCCCATGGGGGAGCTGCTGTGAAGCCACAACAGCTATTTTCTCCTCAGCCACCCAGCAGCTGTGGTGTGGTGATGTCCCCCAACTCATACTGCTCTAGACAGAATTTGGGCTACTCTGTGAAGCTGGGAGATCTCTGCTCAATGGACTTTGGTCAACCACTCTTCTATCCACATACATGCCTCAATATCCTGCTCCTACTACCTACACCTTGCTTCACTTACCCTGGGAAACACAGCCAAGCTGCTTTGCAGGCTGTACCTTTTATGAAGGATTTTTTTCCTTAAAAAAAAATCCAAAGCAAATCCAGAAATTGCTGAGGTTGATTTTCTTCTTTCAGCTGAGACCCAGCTCCACCTTGTTTCAGATACTGGCACACACGTACACACGTACTCATACACACCCAGCCATTCACCTTCCTCCCTGCTCTTGCAGGGTGCAATCAGCCACAGAAATTACAGCATGTTCTAACACCTTTATCTAAAAATACACCTTGTTTTAATTAGAACAAGAGTTTAGGAGCTAGGATGGATTTAATCAAGAGTTTGTAAGCAGGGTGCAACCTTTAGCAAACTTACTGAAATTATCACTTAGCGGTTTTCCATCACCCATGTAGCAAAGTTTTCATTTGCCCTGTGAATGCTTCTGTTTCTTTGGCAATACACAAAGTAGCTCTTTTTTTCTGTCGTTCCCTGCAAAAGCATCCAGATATGTCTCTTTGTTTACTGAGTTGTTGACACAAAGGAGTCCAGTGTAATAGGCCAAGTCGATGTATCTCTTCACTGTGAGTAGGACTAGCAGGATTAGCCTTCCAAAATGAAAGGGGTGCAATAAGCCAAATACCAATGTCATTAGAGCAATATGATGGATGAATTTGAGCAATGCCTCTAAAATGCCAAACTGTTAAACTCTAGGATTTAACAGGCTTCAATTAACTTGGTAATTTAAAAGTGAGTGAGCCAATGTATTATGATATATCGTAGATAAAACCTCAGAAAATTAAGTACGAGAGGAACTGTTCCTTAAAATTAAAAAAAACAAGTTGACATCAGGGTTTTATGTCCCAGTTCATTCTGCCAGTCTTTCTATTCAAACCTCTCTAAGCATACATAATATTAAGTGATAGAAAGCAGCTCTACACTAACATTTTCAGGTCATGAGGCCAAGCACTTGCAAGTCAGAAAATGCCAGGACAAAGACTGACAGTGAATTCACCTGTCTCCATGCATGCACAGGAATGCAACCTGCAGTTCTACAGCAACACAACTTTTTTTTTTCCCCAAAGGACCCTCTCATCCACTTGGTGAACAGGGTGGATGCACTCTCTTGATGAGGAATTGCATTGTCTTGCTTTCTCCTTGTTCACTGTGGACACCCAGGCTTTATAGGCATTTCAAACTCCATTTTATTGAAAGATTCTGAGCTTGACCTTGCTTTTTGTATAGCGATGATCAATACAATGTATGAGAGAATGACAGAAAAATTATCCCATAATATCCCTTTGAGGACAGGAGACATGATTGCTCCCACCTTAGAAATTCAGCAAGACTTAGCTGTGAAGTATTCAGTGGTCCAAGGAGTTGAGTTTGACAACTCTTAGGACTTCAGCCTTCAAAACTTTTTTTTTTTTTTTTTGGTCTGATCCTTCTGACTTCTTCTGCTGCTGGGATCATTCCCTGTTTCAGCAAGTCACATTCTGGGAACCTGAATCAAGCAACCAAATACAGGGAATAGCTACTACTCACTTAAAAAACAATAAAAAACATTCATATAGCAGCATTCAAATACCTGACTCAGAGGAGCCTTCTGTTCCTCCTGCACAGCCCCCATGCCCAGACACAGCCCCTGGAGGAAAGCTTACAGCCCAAAACCACTTGAAGAAAATGCCCTGAGGCCAAAATAGTGTAAAATTATGTGACTGAACTAGAGGTCAGACACTAATGCACACCTAGGTGGAAATCACATTCAGGATCCATTGGCAGTTGTCAGAAAAAAAGAAAAAACTGCTAGACTGAAATTTTAACCCAAATGGCAAGTTTCAATTACCAAACCTGGACACAACTTGGTGACCAACTGCAACCCTCTGTTCAAAAGCATATTATGACAGAAACACGGAGGTCAGGGTAGCCTAATTTTCTGTAGCCTCTTTTCTCAGAATCTTCTGAACTATCTCATCTGAAATTACTGAAGCAGAAATTTCATGTCACAGAACAGGAAGTCTTGACACCATCTCAAATGCATGACAATCCCTCCTATAATTTCCCTACTCTGGTTTGTATGCATAGCCCTCTCACCTGTGGCCCAGTTTCCCATGCTTATGTCCACTCTGAGTAGTGGTACACTTCATGTGTAAATGGAATCAGTTGAAATGGCTTAGATGCATTATTGACCATTTCATTTGAAATTCATTGCATTCTGTCTTTCAGAAAATGGGAAAAACCCCACTTCTGAATTTTGGGAATGCCCAAAATTTAGGCTTTATAAAATTGTGAAAGGGTTAGGAAAACCCCAGCACTGTCCTAGACATTGTTTTGCTGTCTTAGCTTCAAAGATGCACTTCCAGCTTTTTCATTTCACAAAGTCTGTTTTGTTATTAAAATCTGAAAGCTGAGTGAAAAGATTGTTATAATGCTTACTCACCTCTCAATGCATTTTCTAAAGAAAGAAGATATATGAATCACTGATAGGCTATTGCATCCCACAGTGCAGGCCTTTGAAAGGGATAATGCAGCAAGTAAAAGCAGTAAACAGTGATCTCTGCATTGACAGAACTCCCAAAAAGAAACTTCAAGAGTTAAAAATGTTCCTGCAGACTGCCTCACATTTAGTGCCACCTGAAAACCAAAGCAAGCAAGACACGTATCACTGATTTGAAGCAGCACTAGGAAAAAAAACATGGTCTCCTGCAATGCTTTATGGGCAAAACTTACTGAGTTATGGAAAGAAAAGCCACTAGAAGAAGAAGAGGTTTTCTTGTATTGTTCATGCATTCTAGCACCCATTTAATAAGAGATTACTGGGAAAAACAGCACAGCATCTTTCTGGAAAGGCTAATCATCCAATCTTGTTGCCCATGCCACATAATTGCTGCTAATCCGTGTTCCATTATGTCATCCTCCACAGCTCTCCTTTCCTTGCGTTCGCAGCCCCGATATCTCCTCTTCCTCCATTCACGTCGTCTTCTCTGCTCCTTCTAACCACAGGAAACAGTTTTCCTTTATTACTTTCTGAAAACGGTGGTTGCTAAAACCTCTTTGGTATTTATGATAACTATTAGTATCTATAGGGTTCAATTGACTCACCCAGCAGCCCTTTGCTCTTTCACAGTAATTGCCTTCCACCCACACTCTCTACCTTCCCAGATCTGAGTTCCCTTCTCTTTCTCTCTCTCTGTGTCCCACCCTGTGACTCACCATCACTGCCTGGAAGTCCCAAGCACATGCTGGCAGCTCTAGAGATTATGTTCCCTCTGCCTGAAGTGCTGCTGAACCCCAAACCTGCTTGAGAAAACACCTTTGCTCTGCTTCCTTCTCACTTGTACATCGATAAACCAAAACAAAGCTGGAGAAGCTGTTTTGCCTCAGGAACAGGAGTGGGTTGGTACAAGTGGAAGCTGTGTCAGGGGAGGTTTAGGTTGGATATCAGGGGAAGATTCTTCTCCCAGAGAGTGTCGGGCACTGAACAGGCTCCCCAGGGAATGGTCACAGCCCCAAGGCTGCCAGAGCTCCAGGAGAGTTTGGACAACACTCTCAGGGATGCACAGGGTGGGATTGTTGGGGTGTTCTGGTCAGGGCTAGGAGCTGGACTCGATCCTTGTCTGTTCCTTCCAACTCAGGATGATACACTATCCCACTTTCAAAGAAATATAGCCATCTGTCAATGTTGTCACCATCCTCAGTCCAGCAGCCTAAAGAAAGATGCTGCTGAGCAGGACCTCAGGACTATTTCAATTTACAGGGGGCTGTTACAGCTCCAGTTAAGCAACTCAAAAATCCATGCAGCATAAAGATTGCTGCACGGATTGTAGTGTATTTCTAAAATTGTATATATAAAATTGTTGTATTTCCAACACTGCTTGGGTTCCTTGGATGTGGTGGATCACAGGCACAAAGCAGAGTTTGGTCCTCTGCCTCTTTAGCATCCCATTTGCTCCCTTTTAATTCTCTTTCAGCTCAGCATTCAGGCAGCCAGGCTAGGTCTAATTAATTTTAACGGGAATTAAAAACAGATTTTTCACAGAATCATAGAATATCCTGAGTTTTGGTAGATTTCTTCACTGGGTCCTGTTTTCTGTCTATTCACAGTGCCACCAGATGCACCTGAGGGAAGCAACCAGGTATACCAGGTTCCCTCTACCATCAAGGAAGAAGGCAGACACCTCCCAGGATGATTCAGAGCAGAGATTGAATTACCCCATGGACCTGCCTGTCTCTCCATTAACTACAGGAGGCACCCAGGGAGACTGGACTCCTAACTTGAGAACCTCTCCTCATTGCCTAAATTTGGCTGTATGAATCCACCTTTGCATGTTGCTGCAGATAAACATTCAAATAGATTGCAACATGCCACTGCCTTTCACAGCTCCTTTTGTTCTTCTCTCTGTTTACCTCTCTCTTATCATAGAGCAATTGTGGTTTCCGCATATTGTATTTTTCAAAGTAAAAATCTGACACACAAATACGTATTACAGTTGACTGAAAACAACTCTGGATTTTAACACTGAGGCAAATTTTCTGTCACTCTGAGCAAGTTGTCTCTGAGGAGCCACTCTGGCATGCTTTGGCTTTAACAGGAGCTGCCAAACACTAGCAGCAATGTCTGCTGTCCTTCTGGGCCAGGCAAGAACGTGCAGTGTGTGTTATCAGCCACCCCTGGGCTTGATCTAAAGCTCATTGAAAACAGCAGGAGTCTTTCCACTGGGTTAATAGGACTGGGAAGTCTGCTGTCATAGCAAAATGATTCCTTTACGTGTTCATCAGTACATGACAGACAGGTGGGTTTTGAATGTTTCATGATAAAGAGGCCTGAGCTTTGGCCAGATTGAGGTGTCAGTTCCCCACAGATCAGAGGCCATGTGGGTCTGGTGTTACAGTCTCTTGCCTTTTAATCCTGATGGGTGTGCACTAATCTTCCTTTGCTAGGCTGGGGATGACTTCTCATACACACAGGGGTTTCACAAGTGAAGATAAGTGCCTTTTCCAGCACTAAGCTCCTCTCTCTGTGCTCCATCCAGCATTCTGCATTTGAATAACAGGGTGTCAAGTAATCTCAGACTTGCACTCCAATTTATGGCTTACCTTTTCATTTTTATGCAATTAGAAGAAGTGGTAACATTTATCTGCTTTCAAAGGAAACTATTCCCTCTTCCTCCCTCCTACTGCAACTCCACACCCTCCCCTTCACTCAGCTGCATCTCAAACTGAAAGGAAACTGGAGCAATTTGACTCACATCGTTAAAGCAAATTATTGTATCAAAAAAAGGCAACCTTGAGCCAAAGTCCATTTAAGTCTACGAGTCTCTGGGGACTTCAAAGAAATTACTGTTCTCTCTGGCAATGAGTATATTAGGAAGCCAGGATTAGTATCTGTGCTCATGATTGTTGCCTTAGTGTTCCTGTCTTGTGCAGGACCTCGTGCATGTTTGTCCCTTTCCTTCCCTGCTAGACCAGGGGATGGGTGGTGGATGATGACCCCATGGGTGCTGGTGATTGAGTCTGCTAGAAGATAGAAGTTTGGGCAGCTGTAGAGCCCAGCTTAAAATAAATAAATAGCAAATGTTAGAATGGAAAAGAATGGGAAAGGACACCCCTAGAGCAGAGATGGAGAAGACCAGGAATAAGGGCTCACACCACATTTTTGTGTATGGATGGGGTGGTGAGGCAGGCCTGGGGGCACCTCTGTGAAAAGAGGCACTGGGATGAGATCCAGGCTATAGCCATAGCCAGGAAACGTGTATCTTTGGCTGAGTGTACAGGCAATAGCACAGGCATGCAAGAGAATGGATGTTCTTCAGGCCTTCAGAGAAGGTGACTACCTTCACTAAGCTTTTAGCAGTGCTAAGAATGGCTTTAGAGACAGATAATTAAAAGGAAATCTGTCCAGCAGCCAAATTTTCCAAAGAGTTCAAAACCATATTTCCAGCACAGGAGCAGTCTGATTTCCTGAAGAGCTCCTATCTCCTTTGGACAGTACGTGACGTTACACATTCAGCATGTTCCATATGCAGATTTTGCTGATCACAGGCAGATTCCCTGGAGGTCTGAGCTCCTGTGCTAAAGGCAGCTCTTAAAAAGAGCAACACAAACTGTGCAAGCACAGAGGAAAGGGACAAACAAAACATCCCTGCTCAGGAAAAAAAAAAAAAGTAACTGAAAACAGTCTGGTGAAGCAACCACCCACCCGGGGGAGCAGGCTGTGACTGAAGCACGCACGTCACTGGCGGCTGCTGATGGCATTCAACCTCTTGGTGCTGGCCCCGTGGAGAACACCAGGCATGGGCTTCTGACATGCTCTAAAGTGCATGTGGAAAGTTTTAAACACGCATATGCTCCCACTGAGTTCAAACCAGAGCCAGTGGGATACTCCCAGACTTAAGAGTTTTGGTGAAATTAGGCCACAAAACGCCAGAACCAACCCTAGACGGGAACCCAGTACAGCAGATTGCTTTGCTCAGCAAGACACTGATATCACTTACATTGTGGTGATATCAGCTGTTATGCTGTGGAAATCCTCCTACGGTTCTTACCCTGCACCTCTTGTACCCATTAATCCAGGCTCCCTGGAGCCACTTCTGAAGCCCCAAACCTAATCAGCAGTTATAAAACCACCAGCACAAACATAATTTCCCCCCAGAATCAGTATTTCCTACGTCAGACACAATAGTCAGCCTTGGATGACCGACAGGCCTCATGTGTCATATCTCATAAGTCATTTTGGCTGGAAAAGAGTATGCTGCGCCCCTGAGGAGCTAGGGACTGTCTTCTGTCCATTTCTAGGCCTTATAGGATCATATGATTCCACAGCAATCCACACTTTTACATAGCTTATGGCCTCAGGTTGCCTAAAAAGAACGACTGCTCTGACACGTTCACCCTGTTGTTACCCATAGCTTATGAGACTTTTTACACTTACAAAAATACAATTGCATTTTCTCCTGGTTGCAAATAACTACACTAGACAACAAAATGGTCCTAGAGCTGGATGGGATAAAGTGAGAGGATATGATCACAGAAGCATTAAGGTTGTAAAAGACCTCCCAGATCATAAAGTCCAGTCTGTGACCAATTCCTACTCTATCAACCAAGGTGTTCCTTGGACACCTCCAGGGATGGGGAGTCCACCACCTCCCTGGGCAGCCAATGTCTACAACCCTTTCCATGAAGAAATTCTTCCTGACTTCCAACCTGAACCTCCCCTGGCACAGCTTAAGGCAATGTCCTCTTGTCCTGTCAAACTGAAGTTGAATGTCAGTTTCCAGACCTTCACCAAATGCCAAGTCATCAGAACAGTGCCAGCCAAAAGGATTTTGCACAACTGGGCACTCTCACACCTCCACTTGCCAGTACTGTGTTACAGACAAGAAGCTGAACTGTCATTAGAGATATCTGGCTTTGGAGGGAACTGAGCATGACCAGCAGTAAAAATAATGTTTCATAACTCTCTCAGGTATTTCTAGGACAAACCTTTTTTTTCTGTACAGCACATTAGAGAAGAACACAGAAAGCACATACAGAATTACTCTGGGTGCAGCAATCCCATCCCAGCAAACAGCAGCACCCACAGAGTCTCCCTGTGCCATGTGTGGGGCACCAAGTGATGCCTTAAGTTTTAGCTTTCTTGTTTTTCAGATTCTGTGCAGCCTAGGGGTGTAGGCCTGAGCCTCATATTAAGTGTTAGTAAGTTCTCCTTACAGAGTAGGTAGACAAAACAAATCCTTTTCTTGCTGAAGACCAAGGACAATGACCACAACTTTCAGGCCCAAAAGCAGAAAATATGGTGAACGGAAGAGAGAAACAAGAAGGATGGGACCTCACAACCTGAAGCTGTAATTGGACAATTAAACCCCATGATGCAAATAGTCCAAAACTTATAAAAGTGTAAGACCTTGTGACTGGTCAGACATTTTGTGACCACTTTAAGTCCACCTTCATTGTAGCCCTGGTCAGGCTCTTGTCCTGTCCAAGGTGTACCCTTAAAGGTCTTTGAATAAATATCTACTTTATTCTCTAGCTCTGTTCATCTCTGTTCCAGGCCAGCCTTCCCAAGGCATCAGTTTCTGGTGACCGTGGCAGGATGGTAAGGCATCATGACAAAGCCATCCCTGGAACAGATGGTGGCAGAGGCAGCAAGGCTTTTCTGCCAGCAGCTCCACGCCCCCAGCAGCAGCTCACACACACACTGGCAGGCTCTCCCACAGACAGGAACCAGAGCCTACTACATGAGCATGTCCTCACTGCTGGAGCTGCAGCTCTGTTCTGATCGCCAGTGCTTCTGTAATGAGTTCATCAACCCTTCTACACACCAGCTACTGCAGCTGACTGCTCCCCTCAGTCTGCAAGGAGCCTGAAACCCTAACTCCAAGAGAAAGATGAGTTGGCTCTTTCATGCCACAAATCTGCTTTTCCTGAAATCTGGTAGAAATGGTAATTAATGTGTTTAATAATTTCACTCCCAGTAATGCAACAAAAAGCTTTTAGGCACTGTGCTCACGGATCACTTTGGGTTGAAGCAGCATCTAAACAGGATACAGAATGGAGAAGACTCCTCAGAGCCATTGCTGATGTGGGACTTAAGGAAGGAATTCAAGCTCTGCACCTTTGCATAAAGCCCTGCTCCACCTCCTGTCTAAAGATAACCAAGCACTCAAACTACCAAAACCCCTTCCTATGGAAACTTCCCAAGTTTCAAAGGTGCCAGCTTTCAGATCCTCATGTCCAAATCCCTACTTCTCTTCTGACAGCCTCTTGCGTCAAGGAAACAAGGGGAAAGGATTCAGATTGTAAAATTAAAATTTGGAGCAACACAAAATGCCATGCCTCTTATCAGAATATATAAATGCACAAAATAAGGCTTTTAACAAACAAGAGGTCATGCCCAACCAGATATAATTTAAATGCAATCGTGCTGTGACATATTTTGCGGTTGCAGGTTGTATGAGAACAACTCCATTTACTTTCTCTCATTTAAAACTCAAATTTGTTTCCAAAGTCTCAGCTGTAATGAGATGTGTGATTTTGAACAGTATTCAAGTTAGTCCCTGGGGCTGGTCCAGCTCCAGAGGTGAAGCAATATAGAGGAGGAGAGCAAACAGACATGAAAACACTAATGAGAATGCATTAGGATTCTGAAAGAAGAGGGGCACACGAATACCATTCTGACATTATTTTCCCTCTTTACACTCCAGGATGGTTAGCAGCAAAGTCTAGCACTTTCCTGTCTGGTCAAACGTGCCAGCATACTGCCAGACAGCCTTTGAGAATTCCCTGCTCCTCAGTGGTTAAATTTTTGTCCTTTGCAATTTCCAGATTTCTGAGAGAACTCCTAGTGACAGTTGTAATAATATTCTGTAAAATGTTGTGGTGGTGATTCTTTGAATGCCTTTGTGGTTTGCTGTCCAGAGTTATAATAACCTATGCTTGCCCAGATATGTGTTCTCAACTTGGAAGCACTGGAGCCAGCATTTACTCTTCTGCCTGGGCAACTGCACGTGTGTGCCTGCATGTGCTGCTGAACACGGGAGCAAGTCTCCCTCCAGGTATTTGCCTGGTGCTTCCTGGTCCCTGGGAAGTGTATTTTGGGGTTCACATCGGCAGGGAAGTTAGAGACTTGAGGTTTATGCCAAATAGAAGAAAACATCAATGGGAATCATAGATAGTTTCTTAGCCCTCTTTGAGTTTCATGTGTTTCTCTGTCAGTTAGCTTCTTCCTTAATCATTCTATTTTGGAAACAATAATGGAAGGGAGAGAGGAGGGGGAGAAAAAGACGTACAGCTGTCTGACTGTATGGCAAGACTGAAATGGCATAGCTACACTGAGATAAGCCTTGATAAGTTAGCTTACTTCAGATCCCAATCTTCATCTCAAGGAGTTTGAATTACCGAGAAGCATAAGATACAACAGCCAGCTTAGGTTAACATTTGCCTGGTCTCAGATCTACACATATATGTCCTGGTGAAAACTGCTGAGTGAAACCCTGAGGATCAGGCTTGGACACGCACCAACATCATGTATGTATGGGTGAGGCACCAATTTCAACTAAAATGGTGAATAACTTTGAAAAGAGGGCTCTAAGAGAAACTAAAAGAATATTCCATAACCACTCAGTCAGACCTTCCCTGGAGTTTTTCTATACCCTATATAGAATTTATATATATTTGTATCCATAAAGGAAACAGCAGAGAGATGTGAAATATGAATTGTACTGAACTTAGTTTTATATAAAGAAAGATATATCCCAAAAACATTTTACAAAGTAATAAACTAGACCTTTGTAGTGCATGGATGCTATAAAAGCCAAGGTCTCTATTCTGTGCCAAGCAAAGGCTCCTATATATGTTTTAAAAACCTGGATCTCAGTCAGCTAAAATATTGAAAATAGTTCTAAAGATGACAAGGAAAGAGCTGAATTTAATTTGGGAAAAAATCCCTTATGGTTTGGCTGCACACAAACAATGCCATACTCCCTAAAAGCTGGCTTTTGAAATGAATTCATGCTCTAGGGGAAGGCAAAGCCGAGCATCCCCTTGGCTGTGACTCTGTGAGTTCAGCCTCACACACCAGTGTCACACCAAAGATTTGCAATACTGTGTATTCCCAGTACACACTGCAGTTGTGGACTCCCAGGCCAACAGTATTTCTACTCCATGCCCACAAATTAAAAACTGTAAAGATAGCCCTTATTCCACATCTCTTTTGACCATCAGTATTAGAGTATTTATGAATCTCTAATTTTAAAAGTGCACCCATGTAAGACCTTAGGTTTCTCAGATGTTAAATTGCAAGATTGTCCTCAGGAAAATTCAAGAGCCTCATCAGAGACCCCAAAATCCTGCAGCTGTAGAGCTGAGCACTGTTTATGTGAAGCAGCCATGCAGAAAATCTTCCAATACCAAATTCTCTTATTGACGTAAACTGTGCTTTGTCTCTTCTCTCTTTTACATTCCCTCTCCTGTACTTCTCCCTTCAAAGAGGGGATCATGCTCTGCTAGCTGCAGCTAGCCAGCTGTGACCTGCAGTCTGTCCTGTGCTGTCTCTCTCCCTGGCCAGGAATGGTCAGTCACATCCTCTCTGGGGACAAACAAGCCACAGCAGCACAGGGGGTGTCTCTGGGCTGAGCTGGGTTTCCTCAGCCACTTTGCTCACACCTCCTGATCATAATTCCTAATGCCCCACTTGCATTCTAGTTCCAGGATATGCTCCTCTTCCAGCTGTGATCCTCATGCTGAGGGGCAAAAAAAGCTGCTGTCAGGTAATTAAATTTAGGATCAGCTAATGGGGTCATGGCTTGGACCAACAGGACAGGTTGAGCAGTGATTTGGCTAAATGCTGAACCTCCCAAGAACTGGCTCCCTCTCTGCCAGTTATCCTAAAGCCTGTTTCATCCTCCAGATCCATCTTTTCCAGGCGTTGTGGACATCTTACTTTCTTCCTTTTGGTTGTTAATTTCCTTCCAGATGGGTTTTTCCACCCCACCCTCCTCTCCATTCCCTTCTCCCTGGGGAACATGCAGGCCCCTCCCTGGCTGCTCCTCCCATGGCACCATCACTCCTCATCACCTGTCATCTCAAAACCCTCAGGATGGGGGTCTTCACACACAGCCAATAGGCTGAAAGGAAAAATCTGACTCACTTACAGTGTGTCCCACACTGAGATTTCTTTGACAAGGTACATTTTCAATTCACTTTTCACGGGTTTGGAAGGAAAAAAGCAAAACTGAGAGATGCCACTCAAATTTAGAGCTTGGTTCAGGAAAGAGTTGAGCATGTCTTGGAATCCCTTTGTACTCAGGGAACATACAAGGGTGCTGGGCACTGTGTATATCCTGTGTTTTCTATGTGTGTGACAAGGTCTGTTTAAATATGTGATGTAATTACAAACTCTCCAAAGCCTGTATGCTTCCAGCTCTCCATGAATTTAAGCTTAGCTGTTACTGAAAGGGAAGCTTCTACTCTGGAAAGAGAAAAAAATATATTTAGGGCTCCAAATAAGCAGAGAAACTTCTAAAAGAGAAGAGACACACTTATTTAAAAAAAAAATTAAAGAATTATTATTTCTATGCATATCTATATGGCTACATATAATCTTTGAAGCACAATTTCTTCCTTACTCTTTATCTTCCTTTATTTCTCCTAATAGGGATAATTTTTCACAGCAGATGGATACATAAAATAAAATCTTTTCTTTCTCTTTTTAACAAAATAAAAGGAAATCAAATATATACGTTTCATTATCCAAGAGTAATAAACCACTGCTAAGATGCCTCTGACACTTCACCTGTGTGCAAGAAAGCAGGTTCTACCACAGCCTCACCATCCCATCAATAAATACCATCATTTTTTCCTCTATTTGTTGCTTCTGAATATCCATAGCTGCAATGGATTTGCTCAGATTTCTCTATCATCTTAACAGTCACTCCTTTGTTATCCCAGCACACATCACTTCCATGTGTAATAGGGAAGAAAGAGACAGGTGACTCACTGTTCCAAGGAACTAAAGCAGTCGAAGTAAGGCTCTCATGCTACCTTCAATGCAAATTACCCCCAGAAAAACACCACCAGTTACCCTTCAGGAATTGCTTCACCTCATGGGAAAGACAGTGGCAACACTGCATGGCTATATATCACCTGAGAAAGGCCAGAATATTTCATTTGGCACCCTGAAAATGTCCTGCTCACCTTTGGTGTTCTCTGGGGCTGGGTCTCTTCTGGGCAAGAGCTTCACCCCCCGTGAAGCAATGACATTTATTGCCAACAAAGCTATTTCAGCTGGCCCTAACTCCACTCTCAGGTGTGCTGAAGAGAAGAACTTATGGTTTGGGGGTTAAGCTGGAACTTCATTTCTGTGCCCTGCTGGGCCCTGCGATTTGTGCAAAAAGATTTAGTCTCTGTCTCTGAGAAATAAATCACCTCCCAACAACTCAGGGTGCTAGTGGGCATGCACAGAGATTTGTGGTGAGTTCAACAGGGGCCACTGGAAATTCAAAGGCCTGCTGGAAAAGTTACCAGATCTGACACACAACTAGGTATCTCTGAAAGAACAAGAGCAGTGGAGAATCTGATCTCAATTTTAATGGCAGTTTTTCTCCTGAGGGATTGTGAGATAAATTTCAAGGTGTAAAACCAATTTTAGGTCAAAATATAGTGTAAGCTGGGGTGGCAGAGTGTGTAACCACTATCTCTAAGAGCTTTTTTCAGATCACACCACATGGGTCTGCCACCTGCCATCTTCCAAAACCCTTCCCATCATCTGAGCCCTCTACAATCAAGTAATGAAAATTATGTATGTTAAAGTGCCAATGCGCACATTAAAAATCAGCAGATCAAAGTAAAACCTAGGACAAGAAACAGTGTTTTCCTTCTTTAAAAAAAATTATTTCGGGAAACTGTATGGCTCAGGGGCTTGGTGTTGGGATATGGAGCCTTTCATCGCTGATCCAAACATGACCCAAGTCAGTAGTGACCAAAAAAATGGTTACTGGTTGGCAGAAGCTTTGTGGCCTAGAGTATTTGAAATGAGTTGATGGTCTTAATCCAGTTCCCAGTGGATGACTATCCACATCACAGAAACCATCACCACAATTGGCACCCTCTTCAGCAGCCTTGGCAGGTTGGCCAAGGATTAAATAAGTACAGAGACTGAGCCACCCGCTCATGCCTAGCTAGAGGTTGCCCCTCTAGGTCATGGATGAGACATGAGGATGGGGTGGAGTGGGGAAGATCACACACCCTCTGCTTGTGCTGTGCTGGTTTTGTGGGTAAGAAGAGGAATTCATTTTCCAGGGCTGTGATTCAGGCACCCTTCACAAGCAGTATTTTCATATGCATCTGTTTAATTTTAAAAGGAGCCAGGAACTGAAAGAATTTCAGAATTTCTTTTTCTTTTTCTTTTTTTTTTCAAAAATAAAGCACCAATTTCTAGGGAATTCATCCAAATCAGAGTAGTTATGACTGGGCTGCATTTAACAAAATGTACACCACCAACCTGTAAAGTGGCTCTGTTTCTAGAAACATTCCTTTTGCTGTGCTATGTTGTCAGTCAATGCTTTAATTATCTCACAATATATCTTAGAGTGTACATAATCTATGCCAGCTATTGTCAAAACGCTAAAGCTGATTTCTAGTTAGGTATACAATGGCAACTGTCATGTAAAAAAAGATCTGATACACCTCAAAAAATCCTATCTGGGCGTAAGAAAGAAAAGCAGGACTTTGGTTAGTGCTGAAAGAGGTTTTCAGTTTTGGAGAGGTAAAATGCACCAGCCTCTCTTTCCAAAAAACAGCACTCTCCTAACAAAATACTGTGAGCTAAATCCTGAAGTCATTTAGGCAGTGTTTGGGTGGAACCAAAGTTTAAACTTCAGCTTTAGGCAGTACCTGGATGGCTATGAGAAGCAAATAGCACAAGCCTTGCATGTGCTTCCCTGCACTCAGGCACAGAGCCCTCCTCCCCTGCTTGCAGGTCAAGCAGGCAATGCTGGAAGACTTTTCCTGTGCACTGTCAGGAAAGACTTCCCCAAAGTTGCAGCAAGGCTTGGCAGCACTTCAAGACTCTTCTCAACTATCTCATTTCTTGCCTCCTACAACACTGCAGCAAACATGGAAAGCAATGACAGCTCTGCCCAAGGAAAGACACAGAGAACAAACTGCAATTCGCTGGAGGCCCCTCTTTCCTGTTCACCTCCATGACAGCCAGAGCACTTTGTTCAGTGTTGGACTTTGCTACACCAAGTCTTTAATAAGAAGGTGAGACTGAGTCAACCTCTAGCCTCCACACCAGGAGTAAGACAGCAAGGCAAGCCAGCCTGGGACAGCGAGGCATTTTCAAACTACAAAAAGGAAATGTCACTTGATCTCTCCTGCTGCATGGCCCTCATATGTTTAAGATTTAAAAGACCTTCCTGCAAAATGGAAATCCCAGCAGGCAAAAGTGGCAAACTCTTAAAAGGTTCCTCATCTGTTACACACAAAATTGATCGTCTTGCCCAAGGGAGCCATTTCATTATGTGCACCTGAATCAATGCTCAGATTAGTGGGTCTTCACAAAGGGAAGGTCCAGATTTGGAACTAAGCAGAGACCAAAGTGGTGAAAAGTAGGATCTCTTTCCTGTTAGTTGCAGGAACACCTCTCAGCCTAGTGCATCTCCTGGCCCTGGACATCCACACATTTCTCCCATGCCAACACGTTAGGTGTGAAGAGCACCCTAATAAAAGTACTTGACCCAAACTGAACAAATTTCCTAATTGCACTAAGACAACACTTGAGGGTGTGCTTACAACAGAAAATCACACCCATGGATGGATCAGGAGCACCTGGATGCACCTCATGACTCCTAATGTCCCAGGGGCACAATTATCTCATCAGGTGGCACCTGCCAAGTCTTGTTGCTGAGGAACTGGCTTTGGTATACTGCATAACTGGGGTGGGGAGAGGAGCAGAGTGGAGCATACAGGGCCAGGCACACATGCTTATTTTAAGTGCATTCCTTAAAAGTGAGTATTTACACCAAGAGGATACCTTGCCTCTGCTCAGAAGCGTGTCTGCATTTGGAGGTTACAAAGGAAGGAGCAAACTGTTGTTTCTGAACCCTGTCCTGCACCTCCACACCCTTGGCACAGCTTGCATTCTATGTTACTGTTTAATGGACATCCCTGAACTTGGCACCCTCCATCCACAGTTTTTCCAACCACTCAGTGCAGTCTACAAGAGACCCAAAGAGATGGACAAGCCTGGAAAACTTCTTGGCTGTCAATCAAAATGTTTTGCCCTTTTTCTCCAAAGAGAGGACAAAGCCACAGTGAGATGCAGACTTTATGACTTCCAAAGTGCTCTGACCATGAATACAGCATACTGATTACCAAGTTGACAGCTTGTGTCCGGGTGAGGCACATCACCTCTGCATGCAAGTCCTTCTCATCACCCCTGCTCTCTTTCATCCTTAGTTCAAGGTGTGAAGCCTAAACTCAACACAATTAGTGGATCATGGCCCAGCAAGAGAAGACAGAACAAACCTCTGCCTCGGCTGTAGAGCTTCTCTGGAACAATGGAGATCATAAAACACATGACAAAGCTCTGTGCCTAGAGGTAAGTTACTCTCGGTCGAAAGGATCTGT
The DNA here is from genome assembly GCA_013399915.1 of Illadopsis cleaveri. Taxonomy (NCBI): domain Eukaryota; kingdom Metazoa; phylum Chordata; class Aves; order Passeriformes; family Timaliidae; genus Illadopsis; species Illadopsis cleaveri. The sequence goes on along the minus strand of VXBB01005080.1, from coordinate 8,786 downwards.
CTGGGGAACAAATTTTTAGAGATTAGCCTAATCCAGAGTCCGGTGACCTTTAGGTCATAGTGCAAGAACTTCCTCTTTGATACATCTTTTACAACATAACCAGAGTGACATTAACAACAATAACCTGACCCCATCCCTCCCCTCAGAAGCACCTTCCCTGGGCAGAGCTCCCCAGCGACAGAGTAGGCAGAGGAACAAAAGACTCCAGGGAGTCTACTAGGGATGTGCCAATCTAATTATTGTGGGCAGTGCCAATGAAAAAAAAAGCTAACCAAAAACTGTAAAGCTAGTTGATGTACCCTTTAGGCCATGGGAGTGGAGAAAAAGGAATTTACTGTGAATCAGATTAGACCATATTTATTTGTGCTTCCACCCTCAACCCTCTTGATAGCGTCAAAGTCCACTGGGTTTGAAGCTACCCTGAGAGATTTAGCAGTAGTCCACAGCAGCAGGGAAGGGATTTAAGTCCCATCCTTTGCTTCTTGCTCACTGTGCTGCAGCAGAGCTGTTCTCCATCCAGCAAAATCATCCTCTTCTTTAAGGCTCAGCACAACAGATCTGATTCAGGAATGTTTCCCTTCCTCCTCATTCCCCTTGAATTTCTCACCCTGAGTCATCGGACTACAATACAACTTTAATGTGGAAAGTTTTGTGGGTACGTTTTGTTTCCTTTTAACTTCAGAAAAGAAAAGGTACAACCAGAGGGGGAAAAAAAAGTGTCTCATGGTTGAGAGGACTCTTTTGACCAAGGAGTCACATGGCTCCCTGGCGAGCAGCCAAAGGAGTCATGAGAGATGTGGCCATTCCCCTCAGCACTCCCTTAACCATGTCCTGCCTGCTGCCCAGCACACCAGCTGGGCACCTACCCTGAGGCCAGCAGCTCTCCAAGGCCAAACCTTGCTCTGTGCTGCCCACAGTGGCTGGCTGGCTCCCACAGAAGGAGAAGGCGCTGTCAGAAATGGTGCCCATGACTTTGGTGAGCAGCCTTTTCCCCTGACCTCCCCCCAAGGCCATGGTGGTGGAGAGGGCGATGGTGACGCCGTGTTTCGGAGGAGACGCAATCGCACCCTCTTTGTTCTTGTGGTCAGAAAGAGTCACTGAAAGTAATGACACGGCACTGACGCTGCGCTTTCTCTTCCCAAAGTGCTGTGGCAGCTCTTGCTCTCCTGCCCCTCCCCTACCTTCAAGCCTTGCCAGTGCTGTTATTGCCCTATTAAAGCTGTGGGAAACTGAGGCAGGCAGAAGTCACGATACTGCTATTCAGCATCTCAGACATTGGCCCAGCCTCGGACCGCTCCTATCCTCACCACAGAGTGAAACCCACCACGGGAAAGTGCAATCCTTAGAGTGACTGGTCCTGGCCAGGGTCCAGATCAATTAGAGATGTGCTTGGGCTTTTTCAGATGCTTTCCTGCCTTGCTGCCAGGAATGTCAGGACTGGTGCTAGTCCTGCATGTCCATACAGCTCTGCTGGGTGCTGCACAGCAACTGCTGCATTCCACCCCAGCAGTGAGGGAAATGATCCTTGCCCAATTCACTTGAATACTGGTAGGATTAATTCACTTACAGTCCCTGAATGAAAGAAATTATTATTAAATAGTAGTAACATTTGATAATTACGTCTCACTTCAACCAGACTAGGAAGGTGCATGTGACATCCAGTCCTAGTATTGCAGCATTTTAAAATTTTAAATTAAATACAACTCAATATATTTTCCAGGCCCTGCTTGAAAGCAGACAGTGGTGTATATCTTTCTGGCTTATGCTTACTTCCAGCTTTGGGCTGCTCTGCAATACATCACACACAACAGCAAATGCTGCTAGGCTCTTGATGTGTTTCTCTCCTCAAAAAATTAAATAAGATTTTGGATATATGTCTGCTCTTGCTGATTCCAAAGGCCATGATTCTTTCAGTGGCCCATAGAACTGACTTTGGGGTTTTTCTGGCATGGCCTCCTATTAATATTTTCTTTGATGTTTGTTCTTGCATACTATGGCCAGATTGCCTATAAATTGCATAAAATAGCAGCCTGTGTCAAGTGCATTCAAATGGGTACTGTAAGAACAAGGCTGATGCTGACTTTCTGTTTGGTACTCTTCTTGATTGCACTGGAGTCACTCTGTTGACTGCAGCAGAGTTACTCCTGCTTTATTAGCTTGCTGAGCTGTGGACATGGCTTCAGAGGAGAGAAGCCTTGGGGCCTCAGTGCTTAAAAGACAAAATGTAAGAGGTTCCCAAAATGCTACACAGTGATGGCCATCCAGAAAGAAATTATTTTGAATGCCTTTGTTGCGCATTCCAAGTACGTGCTGGTGGAGATGCAACTCACCAGCACTACTGTTTGCATCACAAATCTGCCAGTAAAGTCCACAGAGTTCCATCAGCTTTGAAACTGGTGCCACTGCCTAGTAACAGTGTGGCTCTACTTCAGATAAAACATTTGGGACACGCAGGAGCCAGTGGACTTGGTGCCACTACACGGGGGAAATTCTTCTGCCACCTATCAAACACCTGGTCCTCATTTCTGCCCTCACTTGCACACTTGCTACACCACTGGATGCCTTTTTTCTCCTTATTAGGAACTCGGGGTGAAATCTGACCTTGGACAAAGAGCTGGAACAAAGACTGTCACCACAATGATTAAGTGGGATTTTTGCATAAATGTGAAGTTTATCCTTTTTTAAAGGAAATCTGATCCACAAGCATAGGCTGAAACAAAAATAGATGTTCAAAACCATAACAGCAATACGAGTGCAAACTGTATGCTCTATTAAAATTATTTCCAGAAAAGAAAGATACAATAACTCTCTAATTTACTCTGTCTTGAGATTTTCTAGAGAAAATATGATTTGCTGAAAAATAATTAGTAGGTGATAATCATCTTATTATCAGATCCTAGTGGAAGAAAGATGTTTTTATGATGAGAGCAACTATTTGGCCTTAAATACCTTAACTGCAGATGAGCTGCCCATACTCTATTAGAACTGAACAAGGCAGTGAACTTTCAGCTCCATCCAGAAAACTGACTTTTAGAAAGAAAGCCCAAGAGGAAAGCATAGAAAAAACGACTCAGCATGTTAACTAAAAGTTTGTCCTAAAAACATTTTGGCAGTAACAGAAGGGAGAAGTCATAGAAATGCTTATGGACAGAAAAACCTACTGGGCAAATATTTAAATCTCTGTATCTAGAATTTCTTTCCATTTTTGCTAGTGCAGAATTTGCAATGTTTCTTAGGCATGTGTTGTAGCAAATGCAAATACACAGGAACAATCTTGGCAAGAAGTTAGCAGCAAGTCCTGTGCAGCTCTCCACAATGGAGAGAAAATATATCCTTCTACATCTGGGGCAGGATTGAAGGAACAGCAAAAGAGGAGAGGATTCTAACAACCCTTAAAAGACTGAAAGACATTCTCCAGAAACATGCCTTCCTTGGCTTTTCTTCCAGAGTACTCCTGTACCTACACTCCTGGACTTTCTTATCCTCCTACATAATTCTGGGCTTGTAAACCCGAAGCTTTTGGTGACAAGTTTCTTCAGGTCATTGATGGGATATTCACATGTGCATGGCATGAATTCCAGAACAAAAAAGCCATGGAGATTTTGCTTTTCAGTCATGGTTTTCACAGAGGGAGGCCTGGCCTGTCTGGTTCTCACAGAACCCTTCCAAGCAGAGTTTTACTGTACCACTATGCAAGTCACATACCTGGGGTAGGTTGGAGAGGTGCTCTACAGAAGGGCAGTGGAGCATCAAGGGGGAAAGAGCAAAACTCATGAGAAGAACCAAACAGATAGATGAACTTGTATTGTAAAAATTCATCTGTCAGGTAATGAACAGGTGGACGTGCTTTGCCAGCAGCCATGAAAGGCACTGGTGAGAGTCCACTGAGGGTGAAACAACATGCAAAAGTTGTGGGCTGAAGAAATTGGGCTTGCAACATTAACCAGTTCTGTAACTTATGGTGTCAGCACGTCTGTAGAACTCCTTTGATCTACAGCTAGTCCTAGGTTTTTGTTGCTTGGGGTAACTTGGGAGGACGAGAGGGTTAAGCTGTATTTTTGTGTCAGGAGGCTCTCTGACTGCATTTCAGCTCCCATTACGGAGTCCCATGCACTGACAAAGCCTATGACACTATTCTACCCTCAGCATGCCACATTGCCAGGTACACATAGTTTTTTTTCCCATTGCAAAAAAGGTGTTTGTCAGTCAAACTGTATAATTGCAGGTCATTTTGTTTGGCTCTTTAACACTTTCTTTGAAAGACTCTCTTCTGAGGGATTAGCCTTGTTGGGTGCTTACTATGCAAATACATCTGTATTCATCCTTACCTATTCATCTGAATATTTCATATTGCTTTATACCCACTTTTTATTTTATGTTAGTAATACAACATATGTAGTAATTCCATGCTGTCATCCTGAACATTCTGGATGCTGCTACCTTTCCTTATAATTTCTAAAGTAATTAAATTTTTTGCAATTTCAAGGATGTGTTAAACATCTGATTCCTGTAATTTGATTGTTGCAAAGGATTGAGAGAGTTGCCTTCATCCAAATGCATTTGGATTCAAGGATATTCAGGATTCGAGTGCTTGATCTAGACCTTGGTAGGCACAGATTTACCAGAGCTCTCTGATTTTAGACAGGGAATTTTATTCTGGGTCTCACAGTGAAATGCTGGACTTTACCTCCTAGAGCTACCAAGAAATCATATCACAATCATTCTCCCATCTTTGTGTAGCTGCTTCAATACACGGAAATATCCTGTGTCAGCCAGGTAAGTCAAACTTATGGCACTCCAGCATAAAAATATCCTTTATCCTTCTCTTTTCTGCTGAGCAAAAGCATGAGCTTTAGATGAGCCTGAAAATACTTGATACTCCTTGAAGAATCACCTGTTCTGTCTATAAGCAAACACATCTTCAAGGGATGGTAAAGTGGAAGGAAGTCCTATTACAAATCCTCTTATAGAGAATCATTATTACAGTACCAGATAAAAGGAGAATCTAAAGATCTCAACAGAGCTCTCCTTGGGCATTGTACATTGCATAACTCGAGGCTAAGAGAGCAAGCTTGCCCTAAAGTCTCAGTTATAAAATGAACAAGGTGCAAAAGCAGGGAAATGATGGATTTACACTGCAGCTCAGTGAGGGAACCATAGACAATCCCATTCCCATAACAGCCAGTTTAATCACAGAGGTTACTCCTGCCCTGACCTAACCAGGATGGGAAGAGTGGGCCAGCCTGTGTAATTCTGACTGCACCAGCTGAAGTGGGAGCATCAGTCACGCTGGTTGGCATTGATGGTGAAGTTGTGCCCACTGTCCCCTTGAAGGTTCTGCCTCAGAGAGCAGCTGGGTTGTTTCTGCCTATGCAGCTCCCTCCAGCACTGACAGATTAAGAGGCAAACTCCAGGGACTCTCCAGCAGTCCTAATCTTTAGGGATTAGGCATGACCACTTTCCTGTAGATAAATGAATCTACATTCCTTCTAATCTGCTTCCCACAAATGTTGAGAACCCCCGTTGTTAAGGATATGGAATTGAAAGGATGTGGAAGCACCAGCAGAACAAATGCAGAACATGCAGAGGATTTTTCTTCCTCTACATTTCCTAACCAAGCAGTGATATCTACTCACCAATATAACTGACTAGCTGTGTCATAGTGTTAGAAAATGTATCTGCTTTGAAGATTTGTGCTGCTATTACTACGTACACACGCATACACACATGCTCTGTTAAGAGTTATTCCAAATCACTTTATAGCAAATAACTGAGTTAACTGTATCTATGTGCCAGTAGATAATCCCAAAAAAAGCTTCTTCAGAGCCAACTCTCATGTTTCTGGTGAATGGATCCAGCCCTAAATAAGATGAACAGTGAAAGGGGTGCACCAATGGAAAACCGACGAGCACTATCCTCTTTGGAAGCAGCAAAATATGTGTACTGAGACATGCACTGCAAAAAACAGGGCCAGTGTTCTGCATAACCCTGGTGTTTATGTATTTATATTAATTACACTGATACTGTTTAATGGCACTTTTATATTTAAAATATTTAATTGGGTCACCAAAATATGTCTAGAATTAAAATTCATCAGCTATTGGAGCCACAGTCAGTTTTCTTTTTCAGAGAGTCAGACACTAATTTCTTCTGGTTGTAAGAATGTTCACAGTGCCTCAGCAGGCCAAAGGTTACCAGGCAAGCACACTGAAGAAGATGACTTTATCAGATAGCACACTTACAATATAGAAATCAATTTTATAAAGGAGTCGGTTTTTAAATTCATTTTGGATGCAGTCGACTATAATTGAACTTTCTTCCCAGCTATTGCACAAATACCACTAAGGTGTGGTGCCCTTTCCCTTTCATTTCACCATTGCCTTTTCCATTCTGAAAACTCCATTTCATCACGATGGGGTTTTTGCCTGACAGGTTTTCTGGCAGAATAACAGGGCAGCATCCCATCTCCCCGGCCTGCATTCCCCACGCCAAGAGAGATTGAGCATGGACACCCCGCACTCCATTTGCTTGCCCGCAGAAACTCGCCCCCTCTGTCCCCGAAGGAACAGCAATGCAGAAGCCAAGGAGCAGTTCCCATAGCCAAAAGATGATAGAGATCTGGGGGAAAATTAACATAACCATTGACAGTCCGTGAGAGCTCACTAAATAGCAGCTTGGGAAGCATCCTCCCCTCCGGAGAGCGAGGGTAGCAGAAACGGACACCAGCAGATAATGCTCCAACAGGCTATACTATGCTTTAATCTTCAAAAGCTACCATTAGTAAGCCAAAGGAGTATATTTACCCACCAGACAAACACCACAAGTTCAGTAGGCTACTCTCCATTAAGCATTGAAACAACTCCTCCTTCTTTTCACTTCCTACGGAGAGTGAGGCGAAGCACCGCAGCCCGCCCGGCTCTCCCGCCGCAGCTCCCTGGGAGGGATGGGGGGGACACAGCGGAGATGGAGCAAGTGTGACCGGGGGCTGGGGCCGGGGGCGGCCCGGAGGAGAAGTGGGGTGGTGGGGTCTCGGGCACCCTTGTCCCCGGCGGCCCCGTGTGCGCTGCTTTCTCCCCGGGAGAGCAGCCGGCTCCGTCCCTCCGGAGTGATGGATGGAGGGAGGTGCGCGACGCTTTGGGGCGACGCTTTGTTGGGTTTCACCTCCTGATCCCTTTCGCTTCTGCTCTGCTGGGCTGCAATAGCCGCCTCGGCTCGGGCTCCGCGGGTCCAGCTCCGAGTGACCTGCCGCGGAGGGGATGAACTGGGGACGGCCCAGGGAAAGGCGAGAGAGCATTATTTACCCACCACAACTTCTCATTGTCGCGGGGCAGCGCTCAAAAGATCCCAAGCAGTTGGCTTTAAATAAAGCAGGCTTTGCTTCCCTTGTATTTCCCCTCAGCAGTCGCCTTAGTATTATTATTATACTTCTATAGCTTTTGCTTTCGGACCTTATAATTATGTCACACAGCAAGGGAAACCGCCAGCATCCCAGCATCTGGTGTGCGGTTGCAAACTTTTGTTTTAAGATTTGAACTATTTATAGAAGGAAAACTTTGTAGGATAGTAATTTCCTACGGTTTTGAGAAAAATATGGCTACGCTTATATTAAAAGGGTGTATTTATTTATTACGACTCCTTCCTCCTGTATTAAAAAAAAAAAAAAAAGATAACCACAAAAAAACCCCAACCAACCAAAGATAGCACGGTAAGCTTTTTTATAAGCTATCGGTCACCTACGCAGCAGACATATCCCTCCTGTGAACACAAACGGGCAGCTCTGGCTGAATTAATCTAACGCGCTTCCAGAAATCTATGCGCTTTTAAAAATCGGTGACCAAGACATGTGCATTTCACTAAAGATTAAGAATGTAGAAATAGGCTTTTTGTTTCTTTTTATGGGTGTGTTTATTCCTACTTTCCTCCCACAGCAGTGGGATATGTTTTTTCCATAGCCCACAGAAAACAGGCGGACACACACACAGAGGAACACACGCACACGTGCTTGTTTATGTACATGTGCTCCTGTGGCCGCATATAGAGAAAACAACCCAAATATGTGTAAATCCACATACAGTTCAGGGATAGAACCTCAAATTCGCATCCGTTGGGGCACAAAAAACTGAGGTCGGCATGGGGGTGGGAGAGTAGGGAAATCCGTCCGGCCCCAGCAACCGAGATAAATGCGGGGCCGGGGATGCTCAGGAGGGGTTCCCCATCACCGACAGGGGTGAACCCCTCTGCCGCAGCCTGAGCAGGCTCCGAACCACCCCCGAGCTCCCCCGGGCCCGATCCCCGCTTTCCAGCACGGAGACTCTTGCCCCGGGGCTGGAGGAATGCTCAAGGGAAGGAGAAGTCTCCCCAATTTTAAAGCGGCTCCCTCCGCCGGGTACCTGCCGCCCCGGCGCCCTCCTCTCCGCACGGCTGCCCCGCGGCGCGGTCAGGTCTCCTCCGGAGCGCAGGAGAACAGAAGCCCTTGACAGCTCCCCGGCAGCCCCTCCGGACTCCGGCTGCGGTCCCGGCTCCCCTCCGGGAGGCGCGGGGACCCCGGCCCACCACCCCCGCCACCCTAACGCGGCGGCCGGCGGGCACAGAGACCTGCCGGGGGACCTGCAGGAGAACGACGGCGGGCAGTCTCACCGCAGCCCTTCACGGACTAGCCCAGACGCTTCTTATCCACCGCAACGATACAGATATAGATATTAAAAAAAGAGACCGAAATTCCTCGCAGTCCCACCCACCGACTCTCATTTCCCCCACCCCTACCTCCACCCCCTTCCTCACAAGGA
>VXBB01005079.1:9883-37842 GCA_013399915.1 Illadopsis cleaveri | reverse complement strand
GATCTATTGGAATAAGTCCAGAGGGGAGCCACTGATGTGGTTGATGTGGTTCCACAGGGTGGGAACACCTCTGCTATGAAGACAGGCTGAGAGAGTTGTGGCTGTTCAGCCTGGAGATGAGACACTGTGGAAACCTCACAGCAGCCCTCCAGTACCTAAAGAGAGCTACAAGAGAGCTGGAGAAAGCTTTTCACGTGGGCATGTAGTGATAGGACTAGGAAAAATGGCGTTAAACTGAAAGAGAGTAGTTTTAAATTAGATATTAGGGAGAAATTTTTCTGAGGGTGGTGAGACACAGAAACAGGTTGCTCAAAGAGGTTATGTAGTCCCCATATCCAGAGGTGTTTAAGACCAGCCTGGATGGGGATCTGAGTAACAGGTGCTGTAGATGATTCCTTGCCTGTGGCAGGGGTGTTGGAGCTGGATGAGTTTTAGAGTCCCTTTCAACCCCAACCATTCTATGATTCTCTGTTTACTTCCTGGTACACAAGGTTTATAGGGGATTGCAAATTTCTGCAGTAGGTAAAAGGTACAGATAACTAAATTTTCAGGAATCAACTATGGCTTACTAGTTTTCTTTAGTGAGACCTGGAGGTATCCAGTTTATTAAGGTGGACCTTAACAATACATGTATCCTTCTCTTCTTTCATGTCAAAAACTATTGGGAAGCTCTGGCAATGAAAACGTTTTTGTTTACCTCTACCACTGTATTGCTTCTTATTTTTCTGTAGGCAGTTAGCTCAAACTATCAGAAAGTTAGTATGTTCTTGAACATTTCCTTTCTGTTTGTTTAAGCTATTACACTTATGAGACTCTTAGGAGTGAGGGAGAGAGGATCAGTTTTGTGTCTGGAAAAAGGAATGCCTACGTATGTTTAGATAGTGACCGCAGAACTACAAGAAGAGGAAACATGAATTAAGATTGTATATTAAAATATATCTTGGCATCACATGTGTTCTTCAATTTTTTAAGGTTTTGGCCAGAGTTTGATGAATTTCACTGTGCATTTCTGGTGCAGCATAAACTTGAGTTACCTCTATATTTAGTTTTACTGCATTTGATGGAAATTTTCTCTCCAGTTTATGCAACATTTCACAATAATTTCATGCTCTGGGGAGAAGGAAAGGAAAGATGAGAAAAGAACCCTTCTCCTATTTTTTTGCATGGCTTTAAAACCAGGATGTAGATTAATGCATTTGACTTCAGTTTGAAATAAAATCAGCCTACAGAGATTTTACAAGTGTTGTACTTGCCAATTCTTGTATTTTGAAGTATTATGTATCTTGGTGATTCCGTAAAATGAGAAAAAGGAATTACTAAGCCCCATCATATGAAAAGAAGAGGGGAAGGCAAAAATGCAGAGGGAAAGAAAAAAAAGGAGGAAGAAGGAATGAAGTAAGGGAGGATGGAAGGAAGGAATGAAATTGGCCAGTTGTTGCATATACTGAAACACAGAACATTTAGATTTTAAAAACATGAAGACTTTCCAAATCTCTTCCTCTAAGCAATCTGGCCTTCTTGGCTAAAAATAAAGATCCTGCTGCCATAATAACATATTGCTCTTTATTAAAAATGTTCATTAAATGGAATTTAAATTCTTACTAGTGGCTAAAATTATTCTCTAAAAATAAAATACGGGTTTAGACTAATAGAAGAAATACACAGTCTAATAATAGTTTAGCCATATAAATGATTTAATTATTTTGGTGTGTAAACATTCCTAATTTGGTGAAATCAGTATCAGACTAACAATGTGAATTCAGACATGGAAGAAGATTTTCTAACCTGTCTATTTCAGAGCTCTGTCATAGATCAATGTTTTGAATTGCCTTATTTCAACCTTTCTGCTGTTCTTCTGTTGTCTTTATCCATCATTTCATTATTCATCATTGCAGAAGTTAGTTTCGAACAGTGGAGGGAAATAACAGAACAGAAGAAATGCAACCATGTCCGTTTGGGAACACCTGAACCCGTCTAGCAGAGAATTCATTTATTACACAGTTAGCACTACTTTATCCAGATTCATCCTTTTAGAGAAAAATCCAAGAGAAGGTCAGACCCATTCTGATTGACTTCAGTTTGAAATAAAGTCCAAATGACCATCTGGAGTTGTTATCTTCCTACACTTCTGGAAATCTAAAGGACGTAAGGTTAAATCCCTTCTCTCTTCAGTAGATTGAGACAAGCTCTTTCAGCTTGTTTTCTGTGACTAACCGGAAGACCTTGGTTAAAATCCCTCCTATCTTTTCCCATTCCTTCAATATTCACTGAAATAATGTCTTTCCTCCAGTGATCAGTAAAAATTTTATCTTTCTGATATACGGTTTCTGCACAATCACATGCCATCACTTTGTCCCAGGCAGGGGGAACAGAAAACTAATTATCTAGGAATGTTATAAATGTGTATTGTAAAAAGCATATGCAGGGAGTCACTAAGTTAGTCACCTATTGATTCTAAACATCAGAAATGGACTGATTTCTTCTGGTCAAGTCCAGCTCTGGGGCTAGTGTTAATATAGTCAATTTTGAAAAAAATCTGTGATTAACAGTATGAATATCTATGAAACAAGACAGAAATGTCATCTCTCTTTACAGTATACCAGTCTATATTTTACCAAAGAATGGAACACTTTTACATTCATAATGTTAGACTGGCTAAATTAATAAAGCAATGATATGATCTAGCTAATCTTCTAATATTTATAATAAGCTCATAATTTAGGATTTTCCAGGCAGCTGACTAAAGCATTATTAATAAAAATGTTAAAGTTTATTAGCATAACCTTTTTATATAAAGTTTCCAGACTGAAGATGTATAAAAGATCAATATACTTAAACTTTAATAAGTGCTAAGCATCATCTCTGTAAAATGTGGTTGGTCCTTTTTCTTATATAGCAAACATAATAAAGTAATTAAAACTAAGAAGAAAAGTGTGTGTGCCAGAGTAGAATAATATCAAAATATGCCTATGCTGAGGAGGATGGAAAGAAATATAACACAGATGGCACTGATTTAACAAATACAGGACCTCATTCAGTGTTATTCAGTAAGCAGAAAAATAAAACACTTACCTGCACAAGCTCCAAACTGCTTTCACACACAGATATAGATGCATCTGAGCTCCTCTCATACAGCAATCAGATTTTAGACTTGGAATGGGCTTGTTCTCTTGCTGCAAGACTGTCATGCCTGGCTGGGAGGTCCAGCACTCTTCCATGGTTGTGTTACAGACCTTCAGTAAAGAGATCAGAAAGACTCTTTCTTGTGAGCTTCAGTCCTATGTTAATAATGATTCTGCAGGTACCTTCAGAAATACTTCCTTAAATAATGCAATTTAAAATATTGAAATGGTGATGCAAAGTGCTGGAGGGGTAAAGGTACAATGCTGAAGACTAGTTATTTCATAGAGCACATATAAAGAGCTTTTAACATCTATAACTTGTGGCCACTCTTACAACACACATAACTACAAAAATTATGATTAAAAGTGCTACTTGTTGCACTGAAAATGGCCTTCTATTATTGGAAACCTATTAAGTAGCAATATAACATGTAAAATACCTATTTGTTACTCAAACAAAATGTCTGCAATGGAAAACATTACTGTAGCATACTGGTCCCCAGCTGTTATATAAAAGAAAACAGAAATTAAATCATATATTATAATTTGTTTTGCTAGAGTACCTACTTGTTAAAGCTATTATTTTTGTTGTCCTCTCCCAAGGGTTGATTTTTGAGCTTTGGTCCTTGTGTATATAAACTTGTGAAGAATGTAGAGTGATATCACTTTGACTAACCGGAGAAAATAAAATGTATCTCCTGAGTAGTACATACTCAGGAAATCCATAAGATCTTGGATTCAGAGGAACATTAACCCTATGTGCCAATAAAGACTGAGGGCAGACCTCCTTGAAAGCAGCTTTGAGGAGAAGGACCAGGGGGTCCTGGTGCACAATAACCTGTCCAGGAGCCAGCAGTGCCCTTGGGACCAAGAAGACTAACAGTATCCTGGGGTGCCTTAGGAAGAACATTGACGGCAGGCTGAGGGAGGTGATCCTGCCCCTCTGCTCAGCCTTGGTGAGGCCACATGTGGAATGTCCAGTTCTGGGCTCCTCAGTACAAGAAAAATTTGGAGCTCCTAGACCATGTGCAGCAGATGATTAAGAGAATGGAGCATCTCTCTTATGAAGAAAGGCTGAAGGAGCCTGTTCAAGGGGGCCCATTCAACCTGCAGAAGAGACAGCTGGGAGGGGACCTTATCAATATCTGTCAGTATTGAAAGGAGGGTGCCAAGAGGGTGGAGCCAGGCTCTGCTCCATGGTGATGAGCAATAGGACAAGAGGCAACAGGCAGAAAGTGATGACCAGAAATTTCCACCTGAATATGAGGCAGAATTTTTTTACATTGTAGGTCACTGAGCACTGGACCAGATTGCCCAGAGAGGGTGTTCAGTGTCTCTCTCACTGGAGATGTTCAGAAACCAGCTGAGTACAATCCTGCGCCATGTGATTTGGAATGAGCCTGCCTGAGCAGAGAGGTTGGATCAAATGACCTACTGTGGTCCCTTCCAACCTTACCCGTTCTGTGAGTCTTTGAGGTAGATTCACTGTATGTACCCATGCCAAGTGACTTTTTGAGTCTGAAAATATCAGCTTGATTTTGCAAGGAAATTGACCCTCATTTGGACTAGCCTATGATGCCTAAGAATTGTGTCTGTAAATCTAAATTATTCACCCTAGGCTTTCTTTAGGGCATCAGAATACAAGAACATAGAAAGGGGATTCATCAGACGTCTGGAAACATCCATTTTGGGTTGAATTGCTTCATACAAGCATTTCATATAACTTAGATAATCTAAATTATCATCTCCAGGGATGAGGACTCCTCCACTTCTATAAATAGCCTGTTTCAGTATTTGACAAATCTTTAAGGGAAATTTTTTTTCCTAATATCCAATAATAGAGGTCACATTGTCTTATCCTCTCCCTTGTTACTTGGGAGAAGAGACTGATCATCACTAATTTTGCTAGCTCCATTTCTTCTGTTTTGTGACTTCCTGGTCTTCATGTATGCAAAGAACAACATCTTTTCATGTTACTGAAAATGCAATAATTAATTGATGTGATATACATCTTGTAAAAGATATGTACATCTTTTACAGTAGTAGATATCTAACAGCGGTATAAATTCTGGATTAAAATGAGAAACAATCTATGTTTTCTCCTCTCCACTCACACAAATAAATACTTAGAATAAGGAACTCATACATTAACATCTCAAATTATTTATACAAAATCATATTTTCACTTAATAATAATTTAAGTACATGACTCTTATCATGCACAGAAAAAGTAATCAGGAGAAATGCTCATTTTATTTTAAACAATGCCCATAAGTCTCAAAATGTAATGCAATGCTTGAATATCAGTCTGCTATAAAACCTAGGAGAAGCTGTTGAGCAGAAATTAGCCTTTAAATAAAATTTAAAGGTCTGTGGAGAACACTCATTGTGAACAGAAAAGGTAGTTTTTGTTCTGTAATTGGGACTCATAATGTTTTCCCTGTTAGATCTTATTAACCTATATATGCAGTACACAACAAGGCACAGCAAGTTTCAACCACTTTAATCTTTGCAAAATCTTGCAATTGCAATCCCCAAAACATGTGAAGCTGTTTTATATTGTTAATTAAGGGTCATGGAGTTTTGTTTCCTACATGGTGTTACTAAGCTGGTGAACTGTAACAGTTTGCTGGAGTTTTAGTTAGCACTCTATTAACTATACTTAAGTGGCTTGCTTATCTTCTTTGTTTAGCAGGTCATTTGACACCCAATAATTTCACTTTACGAAAGAAAATGCATAAAACTATGTCAGCTTAGAATATAGCAGGGGTTTTTTTCTCAGACTCTCTCTTTCCTTCCCTATCTGTTCACAAAGTAGGAGAAATAGAGTGTATTAATGTTAACAGGAAGATACTGGTAATAATGAACATTGCTCAAATAGCTGTGATGGTTTCTGTTATTATTTTAATAATTTACAGAAGTACCAGAGTTGTGTAGATCTTTAGAATATAAGGTGCTTTAAACATTTAGTAGAGAAGTTGTATGTTCTTCCATTTTTTCCCCCCTTTTTGGGATATTTTTTGTTTTGTTTTACAAATCCTTGCAACCAGATAAATAGACAGGATTGAGGTCAGATATACCATAGTTCTTCATCCCATGGCATCATTTTCAAAAAAAGTAAGATAGTTATGAAATGGTAGCACATCAGAGTGGTACTTGGCTGGGACAACAGCAAATGAAGTCCTGGATTTCCAGTTTCCTACTTTTCTCTGTGAAGTTCACCAAATTCATTTGAGTATCAGATTAAGAGTCACTATTTACTGAAACAAGGGGTTGTAAAGTTCCATCAGTAAGAAGTGTAAGAACTTTTCAACAGTGTCTAATAAAAATTCTAATGGCAATAGGACAAGTTTTAGATCAGTCTCTGCTTATTTCTAGGATATTTATTAGGCAAGTAAGCATCAGATGCAAACCCATGATGGCCTTCTACAGGACTTCCTCACACAACCTCAAAGCATGGTACCTTTTGTGTACAAAAACTTGAAATTGATAGTCTCTACAGGGTTAGTTAATATCCTTATCTCACAAAGGCCAATGGAAAGTGCACAAATGACCCTTCATCCAGGTTGGCACAGGATTGTCTTTAGGTGGCTAATGTTTTATTTTTCTGCTAATATAGATATTGGTCTAGCAGATGTACAGGAAAATAATTTCTATCCTTTCCCAAAAAAACCCCAGAAATTGAACTGTTATTTTGTTGTGTTGAACATGCTTGTTTCCTCTCTCTCCCCTTGTTCTCTGTTCTTATTCTCAAATATCCATATGAAGAAAAAGAAAAAATGTACAGAGAACCTCCTCCTCCCCCTCCCCAATTCTTTAATTTAAATTTTGAAATTATCATTTTCTGGTTACATATCAGTTGTATACTTTACATAAGCTATAAATACAATTCTTTATATTATGGGGACATTAAAATTAGACTGACAGAACCATAAATATTTGGTCATCAACACCAAAACCACAAAATTAGAATGTTGTTAAAACTTACGTCCCTTCTTGAAACAATTAACAAAGGTGGATCAGACTTAAATCATATCTACAATAAATATCTACAGACACCTCATTATAATTGGAAGAAGTAGATGACTGCCAAAACGAAAGGCAACAAAAAGAAGTTATCCTGGTATTCATCTAGATTAAAGCTCCAGCTACCTATTTTTAGGTCCCTAGCATATAAATTATCTAAAATAAGCAGTTAAGCTTTCCCTTTTAACATTATTTAAAAAGGAAAGAGTCTACATTTTTTCAAACAAAACTGGTTGAAAATAAAAAAAATTAGATAGATTAATTAAAAACATGACTGAAAAATCAAAATGGTGCCTAGTGCAGATCACTTGATGACTGAAATTTACATCTCCTGTTGCAAATCATATACTCCACAGGTAAACACCTTTCTGAAGAGCTAATTGAAACACAGGTGGTCTATAACACAATTAGAGAAAACAAATCAAGATGCACATTTTGTAACCCAGTCTCTATTTACTTACATCCAATGACTTTGACTGATTATTATCACAGCATATTTTAAACATTTGAAAGGTAAGGTACTTTTTCTAGAGCTGGATAGTAAAGGAAACATGTAGTAGCTACCATCTGGGACACCACCAGTGTATTTTAAAAGCTGTTACATTTCTGTGTGGTCAAGACAAAACACACTGCAAAAACTTTGACCAAAAGTATGAATCCTTACCTTTCACGTGAATCACATTCCTTAGATCTAATTTTAGGTGTTTATTTGCTTTTTTAAATCAGAGGTTTCTCTGACATGGAATACTTCTGCCTACGAGTCACCTATCACTTTTGTGTGTAGAGGAAATCTAGAGAAGACTGAGCTCCTAATTTGAAGAACTTTGTTTCCATACGACAGCTCAGAATCTCTAATGCAAATGTTTCGTGGTCAACATTTATGCAGGCAGTATACTGGGAGGACTTGTACTTCTCTGTATCTCTTGTATGAAGTTGCATATTTAGATTGCACTTCTTTGCTTCAGTGTTCTTACTAGATATAAGAAAATACTTTTTCCTATTGGTCATTATACTGTTTGCAATTTTTCCCTTTTTCTGATCATATGTAATGGCATCACAATCTGCTGAAACACATGGATGTATTTTTCTTTGTAGAGTTTAGGCTTGAAGCATGGAAGCGGGCATAAATTTGTGTTTCAGAAAATATGGAATGTCAGAAGCATAGATTGGAGATATGTGTAGTGGAACGTTACCACTACCCACCAGTTAGATCAAAAAAACAAAACAAAAGAAAACAGTGATAATATGGCCTGCTAAATTAACATTTGATCTATTGCAGTTATAAAATTAAAAAAACCAAAACAAAACAAAAAAAACCCCTCAATACTAAATAGAAAAAAACCCCAAACCTGACAAAAACTGTAACCGGTGTACCTTGTTTGTTAGGAAGAGATATTTTACATGCCTGATTTTAGTAAAGAATGTGAAACCTGAAACACTTTTCTCTTATATCATGTCACTTGTAACAACCCTTCAAATGTTTTCAGGATTTCTTGTTTGTTGTGGAATGAAGAAGTGATATTTAGTAATTCTTCTCTCTACAAACCTCAGAATGATCTTACTGTTTTCAGTCCTAAACTTGACAACCTGACTTATGTCCTGGTTTTATTCCAGTTTATGGCCAGCTTTAGGCATTTAGCTGAAGCTACCAAGTGATATCCTAACTCCTAAAAACATTTTGAGGATGATTGAGTTGCTAAAAACATCCTACGAGGATACTCAAAACCTCTCACAAGAATGACTTAGATCCTTACTGCTCTCAATTGCTTTTAGAGACTTTTCTAGGATTATAAGGCTTCCTGACTCTGTGTCAGTTTAGAACCAGAAGTGAGATAATGTGAGTCGAAGCCATTGCTCTTTCTGTACTTATGTGTTGTCACTACAAAAAAAGATAAAGTATGACAAATTTGGGAGTGGGAAAAGAGCGGGGAGGAGAGGAGAAAACGTTTATCATTGCTTGTTCTAGACTTGGACATAAAAAACAAACTGAGAAAAAAGTGTCTGTAGATAATGGTTTGAGAACAGAATATTGTCAATATCATATGCTTTTACACTGTAACCAAAAACATCGAGTGTTTGGAATGATACAGAAAAGATAAAACCTTATCCTGTATATACAAAATAAAAACAATCAATATTTGTCTTCACAATGTAGTAATTTATTCTTGAAGTGCCACAAGCCTTCAGACTTGACTAGGTTGTTATTTTGTTCATAGAACTGAGCATCAGCCCTGAGCTGTTGCTAGCAATATCTGAACACCCTCATGTTTTAGGAACATGGGGCAGATGGCAAAATGTGAATTGTGTTTAGATGTCTTGTCATTCCTTTAATTTTTTTTTAAATCTTGACATGTATATGATGTTTTCCATGTTCATTGTTATATTCCTCATTTGTTTGGAATATTGCAAGCATGTTTATGCTTGCAGTTTCAAAGTATTACTTATTTGTCACACACACCTCTGTAGTAGTGCTTCACAACCGCACAAAGAAATAAATCACAGAGGTCAAAATCTCTTCTAGAAAAAATCATCAGATAAGATAAAATGATTTATTTGCAGAAAAAATCTTTATTAAAAGCAATACACCCAAATAATTTTCGCATATCTGAAACAATTATCTGTCCGTACATGGTATCATTCCTTGTTCTCTAAGTAATTCTGCTCTGAGGCTTTTTTCTATAAGCAAAGACATATTAAAAGGTGTTCAGATCTCTAAAGCAGCTTCAAGTACTTTTGGAGCTTTGTAAATCAAATGGATACAATCAAAACAATAAAGCAGAAAAGGAATGAAAAGGTTTTAATGCTTGGCTTAAAGCCAAACTTACCATTAAAGTTGTAAATATCACCACTAAATAGATAACAACATAAAAATATATGTAAATCAATAGAAATGTCTATATAAACCTATTTATGAAAACCTATTTTCAGCAACTTGAAGCATTATGAACTCAGTTGAACTGTGCTTTTCTTTTTGAAAAGTGTTGGCACAAGAGACTATACATTTTAAAGAAACAGGCATACATAAATGCTTTCAGATACTGCAATACTACTATTCAGAGAAAATACTACTATTTTTGTTCAGTGGACTTTATACACATTAAAAATGGCTTTTATCTATTGTATCTGTTACTCATGGGAAATTATCTATCAATCCTGGAATAAAAGCTTCTCCTTCTAATGACATAATTTTAATGATACTAGTGTAGTTTTTCAGAAATAAAATACATGGCATGTAATCAGACTTCATTTTCTTCACTTCAATAACCCTTATGTTGCCAAGGAAATATTATAGCACCACACTGCCATTCTCAATATGTGACAAGTATTTTTCAAATATATATTCATTTAACTGAATATTGATGAGTCACATCAAGCATGTGTGCCACATAGATGAAATTTCAATTATAGCAACTTAATCAACTAGTGAAAGTTTTGATAAAAGGCAATTTTGTAGGAGTACTTACTTATTTCATACATTAAATTTATTGAAATTTCAAATTAAATATAGTCTTAATAATAAATCTGTTAATATTTTTAAAATAACCCTAACTGTTGCCTCTTACAATTACTAAGACACACAAAATCCCCAGCCTGCAAGTCTAGAACAGGTGCATTGTTGAGGAGGCAGTTTTTAGTACTCTGATACAATATTTTATTCTTTTATAAACTGACTTGTTTAATTTTTTCATAATGTATTTGTTTTGTTCCTCAAAAGGATGAATGAAGTATAAGGTTGAGGTCTACCTAATAACACTCCTGGATTTTGTTTCTTCTTGTGATATTTTTACCTCCTTTTTCTTCTAAAAAAAAGCATATGGAAAATACTTAGTACATGGCAACCAACTATAAATAAATATTTTTTTTTTAAACAGAACCCAGAAGGATTTATGGGTTGCAAAAGAAGAGTAAATGTAGTTCTATAAAAAACACTTTGGTCAGATAGAATTTGTGCTGTAACTAAGATTTAGAATCTCAGATTAGTTTTGACTTTTGTTCCTCTCTTGTGTTTGGTAGTGTTCACTTTTATCATGCTGCAACTATACTTTTAATTGAACATAACATACACAGCAAATTAGATGATTACTCAGTGAGGAAGAAATAGGTGGTCCTGAACATGGTTTTTTTCCATGTGTAATGTGCATCAAAGAAACATCATTCAGAAATGTAATTTCTCTGATGTGCTACGGCCACCATTGAGAAAGTGCATAGAACTATTTCTTTCATAATTTGATTAGGAAAATGGAAAGGGTGAAAATGGTGGATAGGAGAGGAGATGACAACTCTGCATTATTCCCAAGAGAAGAATGTAGAGAGAAACAACACATCTCACACCAAGCAGGATTCACTTCTCACTGAGTTCTGGGTTCTTGTAAGAGAAAAAATGATATGGTGATTCTCTAACACAAGTTGTTGTAGAACATACAAAACATAACCCAAAGAAGAGAGAAAAAATGGGAATTTATTAGAATCGCAGAAAAGATTTACATAAAGAGTTATTTTTTAAAAAATACTTGAAAACATAGCAACATTCCACTTGATGAAATTAGCTTTTTAGCTGATGGAAAATGAAAGTTCCTAAAGTTTCATTTAGCCATGAGAAGCCATATTATTAATGAAGTATGTTTTGAAGCAGGAAAAAGATGAAAAACAATACTGAGGCTTAAAAGGATACAGCATATATTTGCTAGTAGCTAAAATTTAAATCTAACTATATAATGCAAAATATTAATTTAAATAAAGATTGAAACATATTTTTTAGATTTTATTTTATCCATGATAATGGCCAAATTTCAAAATGTCACATCATTTTTAGGTAAAATTATAGAATGCAGAATATGCTGAAACAAATACTTTAATTTTTTAATTTCCAACACAGCACTTATGCAAATAAAACAAAAACATTTCTGCTTTTTAAATGCTCATGCAGTTCTTATTGGTTACATATTCAGTTTCCAGTGAAAGACTACCATCTTTCTAAAAGATTATAAAATGTTAGTATTTTCTCAGCAGCTTTCAATTATTTTGCTATGGATCATAAAATTACTTCCTTAGAAGATAAAATTTCTAGATCAATTTATCTTTCAATTTTTCATTCAGAAATTAAAAATTTGGATTTTACATCATGATCACAGGATTCTCTCCTACTCAAATCATGGAGAGAAGTGGCACACATTTTCAGGAGTCAAAACATATCACTCAGAAGTGATATGTTCATGAATAGTAATTGCTATCATTTAATAAATCCCATCCTAGAACCCCTTTAATAAAGTTATCAATACTATTTTTTCACTTATTATATGCAATTTTCACACATTACATATTTACTTACCTGAAGGAAAATAGCTCTCAAAACATGGAAATTTTTCCACAGAATATATATTTTTCTTCAACAGATTTGTTCACTATCTTGATAGCTACTGTGTCATGTTTTGCCAGAATGCATGAAATATTGGAAAAAAAATCATAAATGTGTCAAGATGATTTTTATTTTTTTACATAGCACAACAATAACAAAAGGATTCTTCCCTCCTAGGCATTCCAAATGCAAATTGTTTTTTCCAACTAAGTATAAATTTAATTTTCCACAATACACTGATAAAGATTTTATATTCTCATAAACATAGCCATTTCAGAAATCTGCATTTGTTTTTGTTTGTTTGTTTTTTTTTTTAATAATTTCACAAGTTCAAGCAAGGTCTGCTTGGAAAGAATAGATAACCATGTCTAAAGTCTCATAGGATATCTACAATGACAGTTAGACATATGCCTATGCCCATATCTAGGCTTACATTAGCTGTATATTTTTAAACACTGCCTATCCATCTCTAACAGCATAGCAAAAGCCAGCCAAAGGCCAGTTCTGGACCTCTGTTCAATTTTTACTGTTCTCAAAACTTCCTTGTAGTTCTTTCCTAAAGACTGTCTTTTCCATCCTCTAATTTTGCTCTGCTTCACTTGAATTTTTTTCTGCCTTTATTTGCTTTTCAAACCACTCCAAAATTCTTGTAGAATCCCTCCTGCCCTGAACTGCAATTTTTCCAGGGCCATTATAAGACCATGGTCAGAAAAACATGGTCTCAATCTTTTATCTACTGGGAAGAACCATGATTTTATAACACAGCCAGATCACATTTGAAGCTTCATTTAGATCATATTACAGTCCCAGAAGGGCATCTAGGACAAATTTCTTTATAAGAGGAAACTCTCTGATTTAATGCTATGTAATTTTTTTTCTTTTCACAAGGAGCATCAAAGAAAACATGCCAATGGTCCAAGTGCCTTGTTTTCATACAATGCTCTCTTGCAGGACAAATATTTTTACGTTGCTTTGCATTTTACAGAGAAAAGAAAATGAGAGAGATACTTTTGTGTCATCTCAGGCCATGACTTCTCTTAAAATACCTGATACAGCAGTGGTCCTGTAGGCAGTCAAGCCAGAACATCCCTTCTTTCTTACGCAGCCTGGATGGATTCTTTACTAAAAACGCTTCTGGCACTGCTGCCAAGTGATGTTGCCTGTTCAGGTGTTCACTATCAGGCAAATTGTCTTCTAAAATGGGCCAACTGCATCTAGCCTGTATTTTGGGATGAGCCCCTGTCATGGGTTAACAGCTTGGTTTTTAGTTAAAGAGGAAATAGCTCCCTGTAAGGACCTTGGGGTTTCCTTTGGAGAAGGACATGGACCTATCAGAGGCCAATTTTTAGATACTGACATATTGTGTGACCACTGAAGAAGCTGGATGTGTCTTTGTGGATGCACATATATAGTGAGCGGAGCTGGAATTTTCTCTCTTCCATCTGTCTTGCCAGCAGGTAATACTGGCCGTGCAGCAGCCAGGCAGGTCAGGCCATGCCACTGCTCCACCAGGCTCTGGCAGCAGCTACTGCAGAGGAGAGGGGAAAGCAACAGTTACTAATATCTAGCCAACATCAAAGCTTGCCCTGCCACTGGCCGGGCTGAGGGAGATGTCTACCAGGCCCCTGATAGCAGCTCTGGGCTGGGCTGGTCCCACCCTGATTGTCACCGAGGGGTGGGAAGGAGGCATCCACCAGCCAGGTCACTCTGATGTCTTGGCCTGAGTTCTCCCTCCTTCCCCATCAGCATGGCTTTGCAATCTGACACTGTGAGCCGCAGACCAAGAGAGAGAGACCTGGGCGAGATGTTAACTCCTTTCTTGCACAGACGAAACTTACAAAACATTGAATCCTATCTGAGTGAGAGAAAAAGCTAGACTGGGGACATGTAAAGGGACAATATGAAGATATCAAAGCCAGTGAAGGAAGAGTTACCCCTTAAATGGAAGACGTGAGAAGATGCCTTGGTTTTAGGCTGAAAAATCTTTTGTGAGCCGTGGTAACAGACTGTAATAAGCTAGAATATCCCTTTAAATGTGGAAAATATGAATTGGGGAAATGATTGTTCAGATTTGCAGATTTTGAGCAAAGGTATCTGTACTGGACTAAGTGAATGTTGCATTAGTAGCTGTGATCCTGTGAGCCTACTGGGAAGTTTGAACAGAGAGAGAGAAATGCGATAAGAAGCCCTCTGTCCCAGTGACGAAGTAGGGAGAGATCTCTGTTCCATGAAATGAAGAAATCCTTTGCATTTGAACTGTTCATTTTTATAATGACACCCCACTATGCATGAATGCATGGCCCATATGTAGCCGCAGGAAAGGTTCACAACCGCAGAAGTTCCCCAGGTAGCTGCTTTTGTGAGAGTTAAGAGTCACAAGTGGATTGTTCTTTGATGTGGAAAGTTACCATAACAGACCAGAAGAGGCTTCTCTCTCTAAATGGACTGATGAAAGACTACTTTATGAGTGGTCCTGATCTAGAGTTCCAAGTTTTGTCTGTTTATGTTGTTAGTGGGAAAGTGAACCATTTGTGGGCAGAGAGAAGTGTTTAGAAAATTTTCATTTTGATTCTCATTCTCTTCTGTTAGTGTTTGTTAATAAATATATCTTTATACTTTTTAAGATTTGGGCCTGCTTTACTTCCCTCCTAATCCTCTCTCACAGCAGGATTCTGGTAAACACTCAAAACGCTACAGCCCCTGAATTTAGATAAATCTCCGATTCTGTGTAGAAATTGTCTGGCAGGAGACCTGACAGCCTGATAGGTATCAAAGTTAGGTGGTTCAAGCAGTAGATCTTGAACCCATGATTAGGATGGTACATAACAGTCTTGGAGAATCTCTTTATCAGAAAATTCCTGGTTCTTCTCATGTACAGTATCTGTTAGACAACATCTTTGTTATGTGTTTTATGTAAAGAAAAAAGGTAGGTAATATATTGTAAGAGATTTTGCCTTCATTGGATTTGATCAGTGGTCATTTAGTGTAGGAATTATGTAGGGATAATGTGATAATACTCAGTGATTACTTCTCATCTTTGCTTGTAAATATGTCACTGAAGCAGATGGAACCAAAGAACCATGTGCTTTAAAAAAATGCCACACTAAGCAAAATATACTAGGACTGTCTCAATGGCTATAGTATCTCACTGTCATGGTATCTCACTGTCATGCAGGCATTACTCCAAAATCATTTTTATATATACATTCATGCATGTCAGTGACAAATTAAAGTCTAGATAAGAATTTCAAAGGCCACTGAGGTGCTTTAACTTTTGATTCACTGAAAGTGTGAGCAGCCCTCGCTAATTCATCTTGGCAGGAGGGAGATCATCTCCATTTTTGGCTGGATATTTAGAAACAAAATATGTTAAGATTAAGAGAGGTTTGTCCAAGTCATCTATTCCTTTCCTCTCACTCTTTGAATCTGTGAATGCTGAAAGTGGAACAACTGCTGACAATGCTGCAGCAAAGAGAAGCCAGCTTCCAAGTATAGCTGCTGTAACAAGCAGAGCAAGGGTGATAGGAAGAGTACCTAGTGACTTGCTGGAGAAAGGTGATATTTGTAAACTATTACTGTGGTTATTTTTTACACTGCTGATTAGCTAAAATGCCTGTAGTATCACATGAACATGACCTTATCTTGTTTTAGGTGTCAGTTCAAATGTGGTCCCCAAATTCATCATTCCCAAACTCCAGTGTTATTCCATAGAAGCAACTCTGAACAAGTGGAAAGATGAGAAAACCCTTTCCACTCTTATTTGGTCTTGTATCACATTGGGGTATAGAGGAAAAAGGAAAGGAGAAAGAAAAAGAATGAGAAGGGAAAACAGAAAAGCAGGCGAAAAATACTATAATTATTCCTTTGTATTTTTACCTCTAAATTCAAGCCTTCTGTAGTGTTTATACTTTTCTCTCCCTTCTGGTTAGATTAATTTTTATTTATTTGGTTATTAGGCACTGCTCTTCATAAGCCCAAGTTATCTTTTAGTTTAATGAAGTTCTCTGTTGGAGTTGTTACTCCTACTGGCCTAATTACGGTAAAAGTCTTTCCAGAAAGAATACATTGAAATTCACTAACAGATGAAGCCGTTTATATAGACCATTAAATTGGCACTATATTACTCTCAAACAGCAAATACAGGAAACCTTATTTAAATCAATACATTTTTTTGACAGACATATCACTGCTTTTTTTCTTCACATATCCAATCCATAAATTTCAGAAAGGCAAACTGCCACAGGAGAACTTCAGGCAGGCAGTCCAGAAAATTATTTCAACAATAAAGTTAAGCCCTGATATTTTGCACACCAGTATGTTGTCAGATGATTGGCTATTAGTCACATCTCTTTTATTTTGAGCATCTCTGGCAGAACTGTGTTCCTTCAGTGGATGATTTTTTTTTTTATTTTTTTTAATTGCTAAAAATAATTTGAATATGAATAATGCATTCAGATAATGTGTGTCTGTGTATATGCAAATACTTTAGAATTTCAGGGAAATTTTCCTGTACACACAGAGACACAGCAAGGCATCCCAAGATAAACCGTTTTCATCCAGTCTGATAAGTTTCTATATACAATATTCTGGTCCTGTTAATACTGAAATGCTTATTCAACGTTTCCATTTTATCTATATCTGGCTTCATAAATCAATGCTGATGAGGTTTAGCCATGTCCTGGCCACAACATCAAAAGGAAATGAAATCTGGTACTACCCAAACACCAAAGCATTAGCAATTTTCTCTGTGTTTGCCTCCTGTATCTTCCCTTGACCAAATAAGATTCTAGTACTGCATTTAGCTAATTTATTATTACATTTTATAATAGAAACTATGGGCAAATAGTTTTCTTAGCACCTCTAGCATTGACTGAAACTTCCATTTCAAAATCAGGTCTGATTTCAGGTGTGTTTGTAATTTCAGTGGTTATCAAGTGGAGCAATTCTCTAATATCTAAAAGCAGTAGCAGTCCAAGAGTTGTTAGCACCAAAACAATTTATTCTGGAAATGCGATGAACGACGTCCACTGCTTTAGGCATCAAAAGCTTCAGAAAGCCACTGGCACTGATTCTCACCACTTTGTAGAACTTTGGAAGCCATAACAGATTGGTTCAAAGATGCAGAATAACCTAATTTCACTAGTTGACTAAATTGACTAGTGTATGTCAATTCTCCTCTAAGAGTGCCACTATACTCAGGACACCAGACTGGCTCAAGAGTCTTTCAGAAAGTATGTTGGCTACCTCTGCTACATGTACTTCTGGATGGTTCACTGTTACCTATGCCCTTGGAACTTAGAAATTGCCTCTGAAGGCATGTATTCTCTCTTTATTTATCTGTCCCAGGGTAAAATAATTTGTGTTGCGGTTATGAGGAGATTCTGGCCCCTTTTCATGTTTGTTTGCTATAAATTCAAGTAGTCTTATCATTCTGTTGTTCAAGGCTGCAAGCACTGAGGATCACAATGAGTTCTGCCCTTTAAGGACAAGTTGTCATGACAGAAGTTTCAGAATACCTCCTATTTACTAACATAATTTACTAACATAGGTGGTGCTCCATAGAAGACTACCTGGCACAGAGGTTCATTTGGTTAATGTTTCAATAAAAAATAGTGAAAAGTGGGTCACAAAGGGTCAGTGCTATGTTTGGTGTCACAAATTGTGACCTGTCATTACAGATGTCACCATCACGCTGATATCTCTATAGAATGTGGTGAAATGTTAGCTACTTCGAGTGCTATATCTCTTGTCAATCTATCTGCTTCATGGAGCTTCCTTATTTTCTCAGGGACTTCTGGTCAACACACTACATATGTAAAGGTCACAGTCAACAGTGTAATAATGTTTTTGACACTAAGAAAATGTCAAGTAATACTTTCATTTTTAAGATAACTGGATGCCAATTATTGATGAGTGGATACACATTCTTTACATGATGCCTATATAAAAGTAAATGATTACTCCTATACATAAACACTTGTTGAAAGAAAAGGATGAAGAGATTATATAATATATAATCTAAAGAATCGTGAGAATAAGGAATATCAGACTTCACATTGTGCTTTACAAGGTCCTCCACTGCAATGATAATCCCAACTTCGGCTAACCCCGTTTTATCAAATCTGATTCTTCAGAAATGATATCATGAAGAAGCAGGAGGGCCTGTATGATA
The DNA here is from genome assembly GCA_013399915.1 of Illadopsis cleaveri. Taxonomy (NCBI): domain Eukaryota; kingdom Metazoa; phylum Chordata; class Aves; order Passeriformes; family Timaliidae; genus Illadopsis; species Illadopsis cleaveri. The sequence continues at coordinate 19,166 of VXBB01005079.1, read as the reverse complement.
GTAGATATTAGCATCAGTATATTAGGAAGAGATATTTAGGAGTGTTAGTGGATCAGGAACAAAGTAATAGGAGCTACATTTTTATTTAGAGCTTGCTAAACCTAAAGCTACATTATGAATAAGAGCATGTCTCCTTCCTTCAAAAAAGGATCTAATTACAAATATGAATAACAGCATGATATCTTCATTTCAACTGTTGGCTGCTGTGGCTGTTGGGACTAAAGGTCTGATTAAATTGGCATTATAAAGAAATTCTCTCCCATTTTCTTTCATGTGCTCCACAGCCCTGGATCACTTGTTGTGTCTGTTCTCACTGTCTCATATTTTCAGACACATTCATTTATCACAAAGCAAGGCACTTTCCTGTTTGTGTTTCCACTTTATTCTAAAGGACACACAGAGAAACATTACAGGAATGCAGAGTTGCAGCAAATAAATTGTCTGCACTTAGTCTGCAATATGTCTCTGCAGCCATTCAGCCTTGTATGATTTCTTGTTGCAGAGATAGAGTTAAAAGGCTTCTTGTAAACAACCATCTAATACAGCATTTTCTGATGACGTGACTCTTTGATCTGTTTTTCTGCTGAGAACTGTAATATATACCACAGAAATTTTATGTTCTTTGTAATGAAATGTCTTAAAGTCTCATTTAATAATGCAGTTGTCCATATATCTCAAAGATATACGGCGTACAGTAATTTAACTGGAATCAGATTGCCATGCAGCTCCCACAAATCTGAAAGTTTCATATCAAAGAAATTAAAAAATCAACAGTTTCCAGAAGGATTAAAGGAAGTGTCACAACTTGAGGCTTGATGAGCTACACTTACTATGTACCATCACTACATTTACTATGTTTACTACTGGAACGAAATCATGATAGGACAGAATCTCCTCTGTAGCATTCCCATTGCCATACACATATATAGTACATTGCCTTCTCTTAAGAAAAAAAGCTAAATACATACTCTTCAAACAAACAAACAAACAAAAAAAAAACCCACCCCAGACTAGAAAAGATTTCTATAATACTATAGATAAATCTTTTCTTTAATTATTATATGAAGTGAAGGCTTTCACAGCAGAAGAAGTCTTGTAATAGAAGGAAAAAAACTCAATTCCTTACAAAGTACATATTTATGCCACTGCAACCTGCAGGCATGCTTTCTAAACTAAATAAATAATTTGTGATTTGCATGGAATGAACACGCAGGTTCAGTATGATATATATAGACAGCTAATGCTTTTGACTTCCACTTTTTTTTTTTCTTAACATATTCTAAAATATTCTAAAATATTCTTATTGTTTAGATGAAGTTCAACTTTGAAAATATAAAACTGCATTGAAATAAAAATATTTGGAAAACTACTTGTTGAAGAGTTATCAGAAAACAGCAGAGTCTCTGACCTAACATAACTAAAACATGCCTTTTAAAGTAATTTTAGAAATTAGCATTTTCCCTCCTAAAGTCTCTCAGACTACTGTTGTTTACTTTTTAATTTTTGCTTAAACTACATGTGTTCAAAAACCAAACACCATGTGTTTGGTATTTTTTTTTCATAATGATTCTACCATAGACTAAAATTAAAAATTAACAGTGCAGAAAAAAATTCAGGTGTCTTTAAGCTCCACAGTCTCAACAAATTACAGTATTCTTGTGCTTATTTTTTCATTTTATTCTTCTGCTGAGAAAGAAAGATTTCACTGTAATTGTCTATTTTTGTATGGATGGCCTCATTCACAAGACACTAAAGTTTCTGTTGTTCAGGTTGGTTTTTATTTGTTTCTATAAAGAGCACAATTGGAAAAGCAATGCCCTGAAAATGAAAATATTTGACACGAAGCAAACATGAAGATAAGTCAATATTTTTGTGTTGTAATAATATTTACAATGAATTTATATTTGTATACTGTGGTTTTGGGTTTATATATATATACACCTTTTTTTTATTATTTACAGTTTGTCTTCAGAAATTATCATATCTGATGAGAAAACTTCTTAAGGTGTTGGCAAGGGAAGGCACCACATCAGGCTTCAAAGGGGTTTTAAATACTTTTATTTTCTTTTTCTTCTTTGAATATCCAAGGTAATACTCAGACCACCAAAGTTAGAAAAACAGTATCTAAGTATTGAATTTCCCTAATCATCAGTGCAAATACACCTTATTATGTCAATGTGGTTTTTGTACCGTTAACAAGAGAGGTAGAGACTTCTGAAAATGGCTAATAAAGTCTCTACACTATCAAGACAACTGTTCTAGAGTTCCCTATATGGAAGTCAATAGATTATGGGTCCCTTTCAACTCAGATTAGGTAAAATTCTGGGCCCACTCATTTGGGGCATCAGTCTTCTGAAGTTCAGATGGGAATCCATGCAGAACTTTATTGAGCTTCTGAGATGTCAGTGTTTAGTTCAGGAGCTCTAAGACAGAGTATCTACCAAGGAACTGATTGCCCTAGACCAAAGAAATATAATACAACTCCCACATCCCAAGAAGGAGGTCTCAACCACATCTCCTGATAAGGAACATGATATTATCTATCTGTGTAAAGAAAAAAAAAAAAAATTGCTTGCAAGCATCAAAGATAAAAAAATAAAAAAGGGCTAAAAAGGAGAGTAGGCAGCAAGATTAGGGCCCTTAGTGTCAGGGAGAAGGACCTTGAGTGGATTATATTGGTGAAAATAAAAAAATAAATTGCTATGGTGGTTTTGTCCCTGAGCCTGTTTACTATAATGTAGATAATCATCTTCAATTGCTTTGCTAGCCCTTAATAAAAGTAATACCTGCTCATGCCTTGCAGGGCAACGTCTTAGTTGTTTAACTACAAATGAATGAAGGGTTCCACTCCATAGACATCTTCAATATTTTATAAGTCAAGGCTTAAACTAAAACAATGAATTCTCACTACTAAAACTTCCTTTTTCTTTTTCATTCTTTCATTTTTTTAAGTTTTGTTGCTCTGAAATCAATTTAACGTTGAAGAATATTGACATCAGGTTCTTGAGAGTTAATTTAATAATTTAAATACATGTAATTATTTCTCTTGTTCTCTTGGAGAAGGAAGGATGAACATGAGATTTCTCGGGTTTGGGTTTCTCACACCCAAGATTTAGAAGGTGGTTCGGGTGGTGGTTCGAGTGAGTCTTTTTTGCCCTCTGAAGGCTTTGGGTCTGGTGCGAGAATAAAGCGGAGTCACAAGGTCTTGTTGTTTCTTGGTTTCTTGCGTTGTTTATTATTTCTTATCTTACAAATTTCTCTGTGCCGTACCAAGGTCTTCACAGCAGCTCGGGCACAGGGCAGCTCCCGACTCCCCCCACGATGGGATGTCGTTACCTCTTATACAGAAAATTACATATATCTTATTTACAATTCTGTGCCAATGTCTATCACCTATACTAAAAGGATCACCACTACTCTGACCCAATCTCCTTACACTGCTTTGTGCCCACGTCACTGCAAAAGGTGGATGCCAAGGGAAAAGAAAAAAAACCCCAGGGCACCGCCCTAAAATCTCCATCTTGTCCCCTATTCAGCTCCATTCTAAAAATCCAAAACTACTAAATTTTCCACCCGGTGATTAGCTACACTACTATCTTTCACACATTTGTGACTTGTAATTCTTCTTTGTGTTGGAAGCTTTTTCCATGGACTAAAATCAAAGCCTGTGTCTCTTCCTGGGCTCTGTGCCAGGCATCCCCCTGCACAGACCCCCCTGTCCAGATTTCAAACCCTCTCTCTCAGGTCCCAGACCCCTCTACCGAGGTCTGTGACCATCCAGGGCAACCAGAGGAATGCCCTGGACTCCGACAAGATTAGCCTCAAATGAGTTCAAAACCTGCATTTTGTACCTCTGGAAAATGTATATAGAGGTGAGAAAACAGAAAAACAAATTAAAAATCCCCAAGGATGAAGAGAAATTGCTGTTGTGAGGGGTAACCATAAGTTCTGCTTCCATTGGTTTGGATGAAAATGTACCTCATAACCAGATGCACAGTATTTTCTGATGAAGACTGAACAACAGAATGTTATTCTCAACTCTTCACTGCATTCCCCAGGGTTTTTTCATTTTCTGTAGTTAAAAGCAGAATCAAAATATTGCCAAATTCTGGCATTGTGTGAAATTCATCTCTTTCTGCACAAATAATTGAGCTGTGGAGTTGGAATGGCACTTCTTTAGCACATTTTATTTAGAAATAGAAGAAAGGGAAGCAATTCAAAATCTTACCAAACTAGTGAGATATGATGAATGTAAGTGGAATGAAAAAGCTGACTAGTAAGTTGATTTCTGACACTTCTAAAATTATACGTGTAAAAGTAAAGAGAATGGATTGAAAAAATCTTTTTAAGATTTAAACTATTCATATAGACAGAGTCAACATCAGTATGTCACACCAGGGACTAAAATAGAAGCTGCAGTAAGTTCCTGGAGTGTGTAGAAAAGAACTTCCTGACACACCTAGTGAGGGAGCCAGTTAGGGAAGGCACCCCACTGGAGCTGTTGCTTGTGCACAGAGAAAGACTGGTGTGTCTTGTGCTAGCTGAAGGATGTTATGGGCACAAAATGATGGTTTCCAATTCTCAGAGAACTTCAACTTCCAGAGGTCACTTTGGTCTCTTTAAGGGGCTGTTTGAGAGAGAGTCCCTTGGGGTGCAGCTCTGAAGGGCAAAGGGGTCTCAGAAGGTTGGACATTCTTCAAGATGGAGATCTTAAAGGCGTAGGAGCAGGCCATCTATACGTGACAAAAGATGAGTCAGAGGGGAGGGAGGTCAACCTGGCTGAACAGAGAGATTGCTTTCTCTTGACCTCAAGACAAAAAAAGGGAGAGTTTATAACCTTTGGGAAGAGAGGCAGAAAACTCAGGAGGCCTACAAAGTTTTCATAAGGTTACGCAGAGAGAAAATTAGAATAACTAAAACCAACTAAAACTTATATTGGGAACTTCTGTAAAAGATGATAAAAGATCTTTGTATAAATGCATTGGCAACAAAAGAAAGGCTAAGGAGAATCTCCATCCTTTATTGGCTGTGGGGGAACATAGCAACAAAGAATGAGGAAAAGGCTGAGATACTTAATGCCTTCTTCGCCTCAGTCTGCAACAGTAAGAACAATTGTTCTCAGTGTATCTGGCCCACTGAGCTGGATGGAATTCAGGGACTGGGAGCAGAATGAAGCCTCTATGGAGGCCAAGCAAAACGCCTAAGCAAAAATGTTAGATGCTGATATGCTGGCGAGTGTCCAGGGAAGGACAACAGAGCTGGTGAAGGGTCTGGAGCACAAGTGCTATAAGGGGCAGCTGAGGGAACTTGTGTTGTTCAGGAGGTTTAAGGGGAGCCTATCACTCCCTGTAAATATGTGAAAAGAGGTTTTAGTCAGGTGGGGATTGGTCTATTCCCAAGTAATAAACAATAAGAGGAAATGGTCTCAAGTTGCTGCAGGGAAGGTTTAGATTGAACTGTAAGAAAAATTTCTTCTCTGCAAGGTTTGTCAACCACTGGAACAGACTTCCCAGGGAAGTGGAGGAATCCTCATCTTTAGAGGCATTTAAAAGGTGTGTTGAAAGGGTACTTACAGACATGGTTTAGTAGTGAACTTGGCCATGCTGTGTTAAGGGTTGGACTAGGTGATCTCAAGTATCTTTTGCAGCTTAAACGATTTGATGTTTCTAACCCCTTTGGTTAGAAGTTAGTGGTTTTTTTAACCACTTCTCNACTAGGTGATCTCAAGTATCTTTTACAGCTTAAACAATTTGATGTTTCTAACCCTTTTGATTCCCACTTCTTCAGCCAAGAGAATAAGATGTTATGTGATCCTTAAAACTTTTATATTTTTATCATAAATTTATAGCTTCCTATAAATCCATGCTACAATGATCTGATTTTTATTGTTGTTTTATACCTCACTATGTATAGCTTGCTAACATGGTATTCCTCCCTCCCTCCTTATCTTTTGATTGAAATATTTGGAATGCTTCAAGTATAGGTATTCGGCATGGTGTAGACATCAAGTTTCAATTTTGACTGAGAAAATAATGCATATGAAAATCTACTGAGTTGTGATTTAAGAGCTGTTAGGTGTCACCTCCCAGACCTGAATATGATTAAAATACTTGGGAAATTACAGGTGCTGTTTCTGCCATTAAAGAGAAGTAAGACTGTAAACTTTAGCAGACTGGTTTTGCCCCTTTGAATTTTCTCTCAGGCAATGTTTCTGAGGTAAAATTTAATGTATAAACTGATTTTTAAAGATTATGTAAGAAAGATCCAACCTGGATTTATTGATCATATGGAAGGAAGCCTTTAGACCCTCTAGGGTTTCTGATGTTGCTTGTGGTATTGGGGTGAGGGCAGGATGAAAACAGCTGGTTAGCCTTAGTAAACTTTTGACCTACTATTTCTGTATGTGTGCATGAAGCTTGAAGAATATTATTTGCATGTCATTGCTTCTGAGTACACACCAAAGTGTTAAATTTATTTCCTTGATAATCAGATTGCTAACATTACCTTTTTTTGTATGCTGTAATTGCTTGATAAAAATAGAAGACACAACAAATAATTTATCTGTAGCTTTCTCCTTGTGCTTGGTGGTTGCAGAAAAAAATGAAACAGTATTAAACCATGACTTTGGTGCAATATGGCATATTTCCTGTGAATAATTGACAGAAATATAGTAAAATGTTAGTGGTAAATTTGAAGTGGCATGCACAGTATGTGTTTAGAATGTTTATACAGTCTCCAATTGATTCTGAGGGAGCTCAGACTAATTGGAAATAAGGTTTATGTGCAGCGAAGCAGTGAACCAGTGATATGGTGATACTGCAGAAGTGATTCCCGCCTCTGGCAATATTTTTATACATATCTGCAAAGCTCAGGAAGCTTTATAATTCTGAATTACTTTAAATAATAGAAATACATAATTTAGTAAATGTATCTAGGTTTACAGTATTTCAAATACACAGCTCTCCTATAAGAGAGAGAAGGAAGGATTAGCATTTTGCCCTTTCTCCCTTCAGTACTGTTAGAAGAAACTGTAAAACTTGTTTTCACACGCTGAGCTAATGATAGGTGGGATTTGAATGCAGGGATATGGAATTCTGGTTATTCAGCCCCATCTTTGTCAGGGACAGGAAGTGATCAACAGGTAACTACCCATTTCGCAGGGGTAAACATGTTCAAAACTATTCAAACTCATGACCTCGAGTTATTCAACAGCTTTCAAACAGTAAAACTGTCCTGACTTGTAAATTGACCTTAGTAGAATAAACTGTGGCTGTGATGGCCAGAACTTGGGATACTAAGACCTTCATTAGGGATGTACACTGATTAATCCAAGCTAGCAACCAAGCACCACAGAGCACTCTGCTCACTCCCTGTTTACCTGATAGGATGAGGGAGAGAATTGAAAGGCAAAAGTAAGAAAACTTACTTTTATTGAGATGGCAACTACTTAGTAACTAAAACTTAGTATTATTATTGCTATTATTATTATTATTTATAATAATAATAGTAATAATAATAACAATGAAAGTTACAAAAAGAAAGATAAGTAAAACACAGGAGAAACAATTGATACAAATGAAAACAATTGCTCATCACCATCAGACTGATGCCCAGGCAGTTCCCAAGCACTGGCCAGCTTTCTGCCTAGTTTATATGCTAAGCATAGTGGATAAGGCATCAGATATCCTTTTTGTCAGTTGGAGTTGGTTATTCTGTCTCTTTCCCCTCCTAGCTTCTTCTGCAACCCGAGCCTGCTTGCTGGGAGGCCATGAGAAGCTAAAAAGTCCTTGACCTAGCATAAGCATTTCTCAGCAACAACTGAAACATCAGCGTGTTATCAACATTATTCTCATTCTAAATCCAAGACACACCACTGTACCAACTATTAAGAAGAACATTAACTCTATCCCAGCCAAAACCAGGAGAGTATGTTAGGGCCAGAGATGTTAGTACTGGCAGGAAACCTGTACCCTAATTACAGTAATTACTTCAGGATTGAAATATTTAGGGTAGAGCTATAAAAGGCATCTGGAATGATTTGTTTTAGAGAGCAAAGTCCTGAAAAGGCTACATTTTTCTTGTTAATTTTCTTTCTTTAGAACTACAGTTCTCTTCTCTTCTCTTCTCTTCTCTTCTCTTCTCTTCTCTTCTCTTCTCTTCTCTTCTCTTCTCTTCTCTTCTCTCTTCTCCTTTTCTAACTTTTCCTGTGGATATGTAGTTTTTCCTTATGCTATGCACTCATTTTTCATCCTAGACTGCTCACTCTAATGCATGCACTATGGCTTCACATACAGAAGTCCAGAGATTTTTTTTTTTTTTTAATCCTTCCCATTTATTACTGCTTTTTGTCTCTTTTCCAGAAAGAAATTGCTTTTCCTGTGTTACTGAAATTAAACCTGATTACTTTTTTCCAGTACATGTGTGTGGGAACACAGACAGATAGCTAGGTCTGTTTTGCCTTCTCACTCATATAACAGAGGGTACTCTGGTGTTTCTAAGACAGTTGCGAACTATACCTGAAAGAATGGCACCATTTTCTTTTCCACTGCTAAGAGGTACAATTAAAAAAGAAGCAAAAATTTTTATGTCTTCAGAAGTTTCCTTATCAGGACTAGGAAGGATTTTTCCTCTCCTCTTCATTTTTCTCTATTTTTTACAAAGATAGAAATAAGAAGCCAGACTTTCATAATTTCAGATGGGGAAGATGAGAAGAAAATATTGTAATGAGGCATCTAGTCCCATGCATTCTGTTTAGCTAAGCATCCCTTGACTGCATTGGAAAGGGAGTAACACAAGGAAATAGGAAAAGGAAAAGAAACATTAAAGATCAGGAAGCTGGTCTAAGCTGTTAAAAAGATGACCCTTTAAAACTTGTTTCTATTTTTTTTAATGCTGAAAATAAGCATAGATATTCCAACAATAAATTCTTCAAAGATTTAAATAAACACTTTGACAAATGGGGTAACCCCTCTTCAAGTGTCTTATGTTTTGATATTATTTGTTGTTTAGGTGAGAAAGTAGCAGTGACAGGATCATTTTAAGCAACATGACAGATCATAAATTCACAGAACAGTTTAGGTTGGAAGGAACCTTAAAGATCATCTAGTTCCAACCCCTCTGCTGTTGGAAGGAGTACCTTCCACTAGATCAGGTTGCTCAGAACTCCATTCAACCTGGCCTTGAATGCTGTCACACAAAAATAAACCCAAACAAAACAAAACCCAAAAATCAAACCAAACCAAACAAAAAAACCAACAAAAAAACCCAACAAAACAAAAAAACC
>VXBB01005078.1:29726-39825 GCA_013399915.1 Illadopsis cleaveri | reverse complement strand
CTGAACAATCCCAGCTGTGCCAGCCTTTCCTCCCAGCAGAGCTGCTCCATCCCTCTGCTCATCCTGGAGCCTCCTCTGGAATTGTTCCAGCAGCTCCGTGTCCATCTGCCACAATGTGATGCTTGCACACCATGGAAGGAGTTTGGATTCTTTTCGCTGTTTACTTTTTAAAAGCTGCATAATTGCACACATCCAATCTGCTTCAAATGAGGACTAGGTTGCAAAATCAATACCACATAATGAGGAGCATTATTTCTCCTTCCTCTCCTTTGCATCTGCATATGCAAAGTAGATAATTGCCTACTTTTCTTTTCCATGGGCTCGGTGCCACATTTATTTTTCAGGGTGGAGCCACTCTGGAGCTGTGTCAGGATGACACAGTGGAGGAGGCTGCTGTCTCCAGAAGTTTTTCCACGTTTGTTTCAGCAGACAGAAGATGAGCAGTGGATTTGCAGGGGATCACGTGGAAAAGGATGAGCCCTTGGGTTTAAACCAGCTGGGATGTGCCTGAGGAAGGGATTGAATCCCTCCTTCCTTACTTGGGTGAGGCTGCACGAGTCAGTCAAACCACACTTCTTGCAGGTGGCCGTGAATTTCACCCTCCCAGTTTCTGAGTGTCTGAATTGACATTTTGTGGTCTCATTTGCAGAAGTGCTGAATGATCCCAGATGGAATGAATTCAATTGGTGCTACACATGTGAAGTGCTCTGAATGAGGATCACTGCAACTTCTCGAAATATTCACTTGAGCTCTTCACTGTCTCAAACTGAGATACCAGAATATAAAGAACCTTCGAGTTCAGGTAATTCCAGCCCATCCCAAACCCATCACACCCAGGAGGAAACAAAACGTATTTATGGCTGATTGTTCTTTTCCATGGGAAGGGGAGGAAGGGGCATCTTCCTGCTGTTTATCCTGATATCCTAGCAGTGTCCTGCCCAAAAAAACCCTAAACCCAGGATGGCCCCTCTCACCCTTCTCCTGAGTGTTAGTGGCTCTGCCAGGTGGGACCAGGAGTCTCCAAAATTCCTGATAGGAGGGGACAGCCGGGGCAGGGGTTGAGCTCTAGGAACAGGGAACAGGGACAGGAGGAGAGGGAAGGGCCTCAGGCTGGGCCAGGGGAGGCTCAGCTTGGACAGCAGCAGGAATTTCCCCATGGAAAGGGTGCTCAGGCCTTGGCAGGGGCTGCCCAGGGAGCTTTGGAGTGCCCATCCCTGGAGGTGTCACCTGGAGGTGGCACTCAGTGCTCTGGGCTGGGGACAAGGTGGGCACAGCTGGGACTCCCTGGGCTGGGAGGGCTTGTCCAGCCTCAGGGATTTCAGGATTCTGAGAAATACAGCTGGGTGGTGCTGGGAATGACTTTGGAAGGATCTGGGGCTCAGGAAACCTGGGAATTAAGGTGTGGTTTGGGAGGTGCAGCTGCCATGGGGGCTCAGCTGGGTTATCCCGACCTGCTGAGTGCCAGCAGAGCCTCAGGAAAAAAGGGACAAATGGCTGAGCTAAGAAAAGCTTGAAACTGGGAGACAGGCAGGCCAGTGATAGAGTCCAAAAGGAATTGTAACAACTTGTAGCTTATGATACAAGATAAGATTAGAGAGATGCAAAATGAGATTAGATGAGACATTGGGAAGGAATTGATCCCTGGGAGGGTGGGCAGGCCCTGGCACAGGGTGCCCAGAGAAGCTGTGGCTGCCCCTGGATCCCTGGAAATGTCCCAGCTCAGGTTGGGTGTGGAACCTCGTGGAAGGTTCCCTGTCCATGGCAGAGGTTGAGCTTTAAGATCCCTCCCAGCCCAAACCATTCCATTGTTCCCTGGTGAGGGAACAGCTCTAAATGCATGAGCAGGCAGAGGGAGACTGGGAGAAGCTGCAGAGCCACCACAGGCACACCTTTGGTTCCTGTGTCCCATCTTCAGGCCACAACTCAATTAAATCCCAATCAGTGGCTCATTAACCCTCCAGTGCTAGCAGACACTCCAGCAAAGTGGGAACAGCAATAAAAGGAGAAGCCTGTAAGAGTGAAAACAAATAAAATCAATGTAATTAGCAAAGGAAAGAGGAAAATTCCAGGAAGGTGTTGCTGTCCTTTAGGAGTTAGAACAAGAAAATGATGAAAAACTGATGTGCTCTTCCTCCAGGATGGCAGCATGGGAAGAGGTGACACAGGGAAGGCCAAAATGATCGATGGCTTTTTCTCCTCACGCCTCAGCAAGGAGAATGAACAATGGGCCATTGAGTAACCACCAAGAACAGAGAGACCAGAGCACAACATTTCAGCAAGTTGGGGTTTTTCCAGTCAGCCAGACCTGGCAGAAACCAGCTGAGAGGACGTGGAGGCCTGGCTGAATGCTAGAGGAATTCACAAGGAATCTCTTCCCACACCTGGAAAAGGGAAGAGCAGGGACAGGTACTGCAGTCACCTGAGTGAAAAAACCAGCTTGGGGAATGTCAGAGGAGAAAACAGCCCAACTCGAATTCCTGGAAATTTCTGGAAACACATCGTGAAACAAAGTTTTCTTTTGTGCATGGGAAATAATGAAATGATAAGTGGAGGCCAAGAATGATTTGCCAGGAACAAATCCTGCCCAGGCAGGCTCATTTCCTCCCCTGACAAGTAGCAGCTCTTATGGACAATTGATACTGCATATCTTGACTGGAGCGAGGCTTTCAGCACAGCCTCCGCTGAGGGAACTAAAATGAAACCATTGTAAGGTGGACTCAGCTGTTTGAAACATCAAAAACTCTCTAAGAGGGTTTGTTGTTGGTGTGGAAAAATTATGGAAAGCGGGGGGGGTTTTTTTGCAGATGCCCTGCCCAGGGTTTGTGCCATTCCCTGTTTTCCTTGTGTTTTGGAGGATGAAGGATTGAGTGGGAAAGTTCTGCCAGGATTAACGCCTTGATCCTTAAAGAAATGGTGTGAAAACAGCAAGATTCAGTGCAGGTGTAAACTCAGTTTTAGATAAGAATAAACCCCCCCAATGAAAGGAGCCAACAAGGCAAAAAACCTGGACAAAATCCCATGGGGATTTTGGAAGAGCTTAAGCTCCCTGGGAATCAGAAAAGGTGTGGGAAAGCAAGGATTGTCCTGAAATGTCTAAACAGGCTGGTTGGGATGCGTGGAATAATTCCTGCACTCCCACTCAGCCCTGGGGAGGTCTGAAAGTGCAAAATGAACGATCCCCTTTGGTCACTGACCTCGAGAAACCTCAGCGTGGTCTCCAACTTCCTCACGAGGCCAATTAGGGAAAGTCCTGAGAGCACAAAAAGGTGCTGAAAGGCTTTTAAAAAAGCTGACCCTGAAGGGGAATCTCAAAGAACTGGGTTTGGTTGTTTTAATCTAGAGAAAATAGGACAGAGAAGAAACATGATAAGAGTCTTCAAATATGTAACAGGTTGAAGGCAGCAGGAAACTCCAAATGCTTGGAGGGGAGCAGGGAGCTTAAAGCTTTTAAAAAAAAATATCCAGAATTACGGTTTCTACTGGATGTGAGGAAAAATTTCCTAGTTAGGGAGTAAAGGAAGCCTTGGAGGGCACTGAGGGAGTTAAATGCAGCTGGAAAAAGCATCACTGATGATTGGTGTGTTGGGGAAGCCCAAGGGAAGAAGCTTTGACGTACCTAAAAAGCTGCAGAAATGGACTTGAAAGGCTCAGGTGACATCTGGAGTTGGAGACATCCCCAAGGATGCTGTCCATGGGTGAAGCATTTTTCAGCTCCCAGGAAGTTCTTTCCAGCAACCTCAAAGCAGGGGCAAAAAAAAGAGGAAAGTCACCTCTAAGATGCAAACATTGAAAGGTTTCAGAGCCGCAGATCATTTCTTGAGGTCCCTTCATGACTTCAGTGATTGTAAACAGGCACAGAAGGTGCCAGAATGGCTGAATTTCTGCTTCAGTGGTTTCCTGCCACAGGTGAGAAAAAGGATGTTAAGCTTTGTTGGTGTCTTGTGCAAAATAAATAAATAAAATAGAGAAATAAATTAATAAACCAAGGCAGGCTGCATCCTGAGCATTTCTGACAGGAGCAGCCTGCAATCCCATCACCTGGGAGACAACCAGGGACAGGCTCTGCTGCTCTGTCAGGGGAATGAGAGCTTTTGTCAGGAACCTGAGGGATGGGCTTGGTTGGATCCCTCTGCAAACATTTAGGAGGCAACAGCCCTTGGCCCTGGCCTTGTCCCAGAGCCAAGGCAAGAAAATGTGAAGCAGCAGAGGTACAAAGAGCTGGGGAAGAGGCTGGAGCCTCAGGAGGGGCTGAGGAAACTGGAAAAGGGGCTGAGCCTGGAGAAAAGGAGGCTCAGGGGGGACCTTGTGGCTCTGCACAAGTCCCTGCCAGGAGGGGACAGCCGGGGGGGTCGGGCTGTGCTCCCAGGGAACAGGGACAGGAGGAGAGGGAAGGGCCTCAGGCTGGGCCAGGGGAGGCTCAGCTTGGACAGCAGCAGGAATTTCCCCATGGAAAGGGTGCTCAGGCCTTGGCAGGGGCTGCCCAGGGAGCTTTGGAGTGCCCATCCCTGGAGGTGTCACCTGGAGGTGGCACTCAGTGCTCTGGGCTGGGGACAAGGTGGGGATGGGTGACAGGTTGGACTCCCTGGGCTGGGAGGGTTTTTCCAGCCTCAGGGATTCCAGGGTTCTCTAAATCTGGGAAATTGCCTGAGTTGCCTCTTCAGCTCCTTCCAGAGGGTTCTGAGGTTGTGCTGAGCAATCCTTGCAGTGCTGAGGAAGCGATAATGGAATTCCGTGCAATTAAAATGTCACCTCCCCCACGAAGCCTCTCCCTGCTTTTCCAGCTGTTTGTCCTCTTCTCTGGGCAGGAATTTGCTGCTAATAAACTGTGTTGTGCAAATAGAATATCATGAAGCAACTGATCCAATTTAATTAAGTTTAAGCCCACATTTTCTCCAAGGAATGCCTAACCCAGATTAATTTCGAGGAGTGAGGAGGTTTGATCCCTTCACCCTCAGAAATCACACATGCAAAAGCCATGTTGCTGTTCATAGTGCTGATATCCAGCAGAAATGCTCAGAATCTGGGAAACACATGAGAAAAGCAAAAAAATAATCAAGGAAAATGATTTCTGCCTTGTTCCAGTGGAGCCCACCTGTCTTCTGCTTCCCTGATCATTGAGGCTCTTCCCCAATTCCAGTTTATTAAAGTGGAAAATGTTCAGCCAGGCTCTGTCTCCCCTTTTTTTACAGAGATAATTTCTGCACCAGGTTCTCCTGGTCGGTCATTCTTTTTCCATTCAAAGATTCTTTTCCCATTCAAAAAGTGTGTCTGGGGTGGAAATGCAGATTTCAGACATTTCTGCAGCATTTTCAGGTCTTGGAAAATCCATCTGGAATTGTGGCTTTGCACCAACTCTGATGGAGCTGTTGTCCACCTGCAGGTCCCTCTGTGCTCCAGGCACAACAAGCCTGGTGCATCCAAGAGTTCATTCCCTGTGCAGGACTTCTGATGGAACAGGAAATGTTTGGATTTCCATTTGAAGACCAATTCCATTAAAATATTCCATAATCCAGAACACACTCAAGTGGTTTTGTCCAAGAAATCCCCCAGAAAAAAAAAAACCTTCAGTAGGTCACTGTAAAGATGTTGGAAATGCTCAATAAATGAGAAATCCTGGAAACACAAAGTTGGAAGAGACCTTCAGGATCATCCAGTCCATCCAGCACCACCCACCTGCAGAAGAGTTGCAGATCCCACATCATTGATTCCACGAGATTCAGGAATTCTCTCTTGGAATGACACAAAGCAGATTCATCAAGCACTTTCTTTGTTGCTGCCAGGCAGAGAAAAATCATCCTGGGGGACAACAAAAGGCCTTGCTCTTTGTTTTGGTTTCTTCATTACACGGTGACAATTCAAAATTTAAAATTTCAAGTGACAAACAGGATCCCATGTTTTTCCCCAAATCAGTGTACAGAGCTCACTGGAGTCACACTCCAAAGGAATTTAGTCCTTGCAACAATATATTAAGGAAACTGGTGCAATGTGAATAATTTGAAATCTTTTGAATAATCCACTTATTCCTGCATGTTCAACCTGCAGCAGATATCAAATATAATCAGAAGCCTCAAACTCAGTTTGTACTGATGATTAATGCAGGTGTTAATCCCTCCAATTAACGTTTGTGCAAAGTTACTCTGCTTGACAAAGATCAGGAGCTTACAGGTGTGGGATGTCACTGATATCATCGACCTGGGGGATTAAATCACCTGGGAATTTGGGAGGCTTGAAGAATTTAATCACAGTTTTCCTCAAACTGTTCTGAAATTTCTGGTCATTTGTGTTCCTGCCTGGATGGGAATTCAGTAGTAAAATGTCTTTTTGAGAGTGCTTCAAACCCTCCCACACACCCAGGATTCCAAACTGAAAGTAAAACCAGGAGATTTTGCTGAAACCCCCCCCCAGATGTGAAAGATTTGGTGGGTTTGGGGTTCAGGACTGAGGTCAGAGCTCACCAGGGGCTGCAGCTCCTCCAGAGGGACATCAGCAATCTCTGTGAGCAGGAACAGTGCCCTGATGGCACCTGAACTTTTCCATGAATTTGCAGAAAGTTTCCTCAGGGCAGTGCAGGAAACAGCTCTGGCTCATCTGGAAGGGGGAGAAAGCTCCAGCTCAGTGTGGAGTTTTTATTCACTGGGAAGGAACAAAGGAAAGGCCTTGGAGGAAAACTCTGCAGGCAGGAAAATCTGAATGGATAAAAATCAACATCACGGAATCACAGAACAGTTTGGGTTGAGAGGACCTCACAGCCCACCCAGTGCCACCTCTGCCATGGCAGGGACACCTCCCACTGTCCCAGGCTGCTCCAAGCCCCAGTGTCCAACCTGGCCTTGGGCACTGCCAGGGATCCAGGGGCAGCCACAGCAGATCTGGGCACCCTGTGCCAGGGCCAGAGGCTCAGCTCTTTCTGCCACACTTCAAATAAAAACTCAGAAACCTCTCTCAGGATTTCAACCTTAAAAAACCTCCCCAAAAATTATACAGCCAACACGGGAGAGCTCAGAGCCCCTGGCAGGGCCTAAAGAGGCTCCAGGAGAGCTGCAGAGGGACTGGGGACAAGGGCTGCAGGGACAGGACACCAGGAATGGCTTCCCAGTGCCAGAGGGCAGGGCTGGATGGGATGTGGGGCAGGAATTGTTCCCTGGCAGGGTGGGCAGGCCCTGGCACAGGGTGCCCAGAGCAGCTGTGGCTGCCCCTGGATCCCTGGCAGTGCCCAAGGCCAGGTTGGACACTGGGGCTTGGAGCGGCCTGGGACAGTGGGAGGTGTCCCTGCCCTGGCAGGGGTGGCACTGGATGGGCTTTAATGTCATTCCCAACCCCAATATTCCATGACTGTACAATTCCGACAGATGAAAACAGCTGCCAGCATCATTTCTTATTGACACTGACCCATGTCCAGAACCTCTCCCTTCTCAATTTTCTAGAAAATCAGGATTACCTTTCCATTTGCAGCCCTGCTGGCTCTGCTGTGCCATTTTACAGCCAATTTAGCAGCCTGGCAGGAGCAGGGGGTGCTGAGCCTGAGTTACCAAGGGAAGCGAGTCAGGGCAGGCCCAGCCTGGCAGCAAAGCCCAGCTCTGCCAGGCGTGTCCTTGTGTGTCCCTGTGTCCAAACACTCCCATTCCACTGCCCAGCAAGGGACAATGGAAAGGGACTGTCCTTCAGCAGGCACAGGCTGGGATTTTTGGGGTGTCTGTGCAGGACAGGATGAGCCCATGGGTCCTTTCCAGTATATTCTCGCTCCTGTAATTCCCTTTATGAGGTACCACAATGATCCTCAGCAGTGCATCCTGTTAAAATACAGATTTTTCCAACTTGTTTCAGCAGCTACAATGTCTGGAAAACATCCAAACCTTTTTTTTTTTTAAGTGGGAGCTGATCCACCTGAGACTGGCACTTGCAATGAGTGCGCGCCAATTATGGTCTCAGTGCTACCAAACATGAGGTGCAGCAGGAAAGAACTTCGTGTGTTGTATCAGCAAAATGTGGGGATTTATCACCCAAATTTCAGATTAGGTAAAATACAGAACAATTCCTGCAGCAAATACATCTGGGAAACAACCTGTGGAAAATACAGCAACAGTTGCAGGGAAGCAGAAAGTCAAAGAGCCCCTTGCAGAGATGTTGTGAGTGCTGATACATCAAAAAAAAAGTGATTATTTTAGTAATTCCCACGTTGAAAGGAGATACAAAAAGTGAAACAATGACATGTGGCGTTGCTTTATGGGATGTGGAACCCTCTGTGTTGTGTAATAAGATGTTCCAAGGCTGCCAGGCAGAACAACTCATGCTTTTCTCAGCAGGGGAACTCAGGGAGTAACAGCAACTCCTTCGCTGGGTTTGGAGCAGCGGAATCTGCACAGTTCCCTCCTTGTCGGAAACTGGAGGATCCCACACAGTCAGCAATTCCCAGGATCACTTCTTTTGCTGCTGCCTCCCTAACGTGCCCCATTCCCAAGCTCTCATGGCAATCCCAGATAAAACAGAAAGGTCTCCAACCCTTCTTGCCGTTCCTGGGGCAGCAAAGCCCAGAATTAACCCCTGAGCCTGCCCCTCCAGCAGCAGGGCAGCAGCTGACAATGCTGACACCACCAACCCCTCAGCCCCTGGTGGAAAATTTTCACAGAGCCCACAGCGTGCCCACCTCTGTTTCCTCACCCCTTCAGGAGTGGCAGCAGCAGCCACAGCAAACCCATCCCAGGCTGGGGACAGCAACAGGCGCCGGGCGATGTCCCTGCAATGCCAGCACGGGCACAGTCCTCTGTGGCAACCTGCTGTCTTTGCTGCCCCAACCCCTCACCCTGGAGTTCTCCCGAGGTTCCTGAGCTCACACGTGGGGTGGTGACACATCCCCACACGGCTGGGTCCTGGCAGGAGGACGGGGGAGCCATCAGGGGACGCGGGTGCCGGCGGCGCTGGGGGCTGGCTGCGAGCATTTCCATGGCAATGCCGGTGTTTGTCTGGAGCTCTGCCTGTGCCAGGAGCTCCGGGAAGAGGGAACGAGACAAAGCCAAGGATCTGTGGATGGGTGACCTGGGGCTGCAGCCCCCTGGGGGGATCTGTGCCGTCATTCCTGAGGCAGGTGTGGGCACACGTGTGAGCTTCGGGAACAAAGAGAGCTCTTGGAGGAGGCCACAAAGATGGGGAAGGGCCTGGAAGGAGCAGCTGAGGGACCTTGGGTTGTCCAGCTGGAGCAGAGGGGGCTGAGGGAGAACCATCAGGGGCTGCAGCTCCTGCTGAGGGCCACCTCCCTGCTCTCTGCTCCCTGTGACCTGACAGCACCCAGGGAGCGCCTGCAGCTGGGCCACCAGGGACTGAGGGGGCACTTTAGGGCAAGGTGCTTCCCCCAGAGGGTGCTGGGCACTGCCCAGGCTCCCCAGGGAATGGGCACGGCCCCGAGGCTGCCAGAGCTCCAGGAGCCTTTGGACAGCACTGCCAGGGATGCCCAGGGGGGATTGTTGGGGGCTCTGGGCAGGGACAGGGTGGGACTGGATGGTCCCTGTGGGTTTATTCCCACTCAGGAATTCCATGCTTCTGGGTTTCTGGAGGAATTTTGGGTCTTCTTTAATTTTCAGGACCAATCAATGCTGGCACTGCAAGCAGAGATGGGTGGAATGAGCAGAGGGTGAAGGAGCAGCACAGACCAGGAGCCACTACAGCTTTGGTGGCAGCATCAGCATCACCTGTGGGACTGCAACACCGCTGGAATTTGGGTTTTGATGGCTTTAACTGGGGTGGAGCCGTGTTCCAGCTGCTGCAAGGTGTGGGCAGGATGCTGCAGGTGAGTGTGGACTGAGGATGAGCACACGATGCAACAGCAAGGAAGAAAACAAATCAGAATTTCCTTTCCTGTAAGAAGCAGCAGCTCTGCCCTGTTTGGTGATGGGTTCTGACACTGCAAACAGCAGGAAAATTGCCCTGAGAAATCCACAGGAAGCAACAAATGCCCTTAAGCAGAGGGGTAAGGCAAAATTTGCCTTTTTTTAACTTCCATTCCTGGGACTTGTCACGTGAAATCTGAACATTGAACAGTGTGAAAATGCCAAAGAAACTGGAATGCTTGAAGTTTGCTTTCTTTCTTGTCTTTCTTAATTAAAAA
>VXBB01005078.1:12633-29669 GCA_013399915.1 Illadopsis cleaveri | reverse complement strand
TGGGAAAAAAAAAAAAAAAAAAAAAAAAAAAAGGTTTTTTACCACTTTGTACCCCTTCCAAAATAAATAATTAACAATAATGAAATTGTTCCATATCACATAAACAGCCCCTGGCCTCACTTTTTGGTGGATGATTTATATCTGTCGTTTCCTTTGGCAGAGCTTGGGCTCTATCTCGAGATAAAATTATAAACACAAATATCACACAGCAAAGGGCACTCCAAGTTTTGAAGTCCTGAGAGGCTCAATCCCAGGGGGTTTTTTTCCATGTCACCTCACCCAGGGGAAACTGTTCCAATTTCAGCAGATTCCCTTTGACTTCTCGAATTTAGGGGGCAGCACACAATGGCTGAAGCCTGGGAGGATCCAAACTGGACCTTTCTATGTTGTGTCACATCCACAGATCCCTCCACAGACAATCCTGGAGCAACTCACCTCTCCAGAAAACACTGGTTTCTCTTTGTCTCCAGCCCTGCTCCAGCTGTTCTCCAACCTGGAGAATGATCCATGAGTTTCTTGTTCTCCAGCTGCCCTTCCACACCACAAATCCCTTTCGTGCAGGACCCAGGGATGGGAGAAGGAGGACCAATATCTATTATTATGTAACTTGGTACCACCTGCTCTAAGAGTGGTGTTTGGGAATGAGGAGAAAGCAAAAGCAAAAACCCCTTTGTTCAGTGGAATTTTCCTCCATGTATCTGTTTGACCTGCAGGGGCCAAATTCCTGGAGGTGAGTTGGAAAAGAGGCAATAAAATCTGACAGCCCTGGAGGGCAAAGGAATCCCGGGCTGGATCAGGGCAAGAGAGGGGATTTTGTCCTGGGAGATTCCACCTGCAGAGCTGCCCCAGCCCTGGGCCAGCACAGGAAATCATGGAGCTGCTGGAGAGAGTCCAGGGGAACCACGGGGCTGCTCCAGGGCAGGAGCCCCTCTGGAGCCAGGCTGGGAGAGCTGGGGGTGCTCACCTGGAGAGGAGAAGCTCCAGGGAGAGCTCAGAGCCCCTGGCAGGGCCTAAAGAGGCTCCAGGAGAGCTGCAGAGGGACTGGGGACAAGGGCTGCAGGGACAGGACCCAGGGAATGGCTTCCCAGTGCCAGAGGGCAGGGCTGGATGGGATGTGGGGCAGGAATTGTTCCCTGGCAGGGTGGGCAGGCCCTGGCACAGGGTGCCCAGAGCAGCTGTGGCTGCCCCTGGATCCCTGGCAGTGCCCAAGGCCAGGTTGGACACTGGGGACAGTGGGAGGTGTCCCTGCCATGGCAGGGGTGGCACTGGAGGGGCTTTAAGGTCCCTCCCAACCCAAACCAGTCCATAATTCTGTGCTGTGCCGCCTGGGAGAGGGGAGAGAGCTGAAGCCCAGGGATGGACAAGCAGGTGGAAAGGTAGGGTTAAAGAATGGAGCTTCCTCCTCTTCCCTGTTCACTGAACTTACTGTGGTCCTGGAAGGAGGAACCTTTCTCTGGCAGAGGCCTTAGGGGCCATTTCCATCCCACACTTCTAAAGTGCTAAAGTTTAATGGCATTCTCATAGAATCATGGAATCCCAGATGCTTTTGGGTTGGAAGGGACCTAAAAGTTAATTTCATCTCACCCTGCCATGGCAGGGACACCTTCCACTGTCCCAGGCTGCTCCAAGCCCCAATGTCCAACCTGGCCTTGGGCACTGCCAGGGATCCAGGGGCAGCCACAGCAAATCTGGGAGGCAGCAGCTCCTCATTCCAGTGGGCACTACATCTTTGCCCACCCTGAAGCAAGTGCTGAAAGGAAAAAGGGCTGTGGAAGGAGAAGATGGACCTGGAAGAGGCTGCTGAGTTCCATGAGGGCTTTCAACAAACAAGCAAATGTGATAATGGGAGAAAATGAGAGGCTTTTCCTGGCTGGATGTGCATGAGAGGTTTCAAAGGGAGAAATCCTGCTCTCAGGATACACTCGCAGTATTTTCAGAAGGATTTGTCCTTCAGTGATGGATTATACAACTTTTCTTATTACAGGAATGGGAAGATTAAAGATCCCAAACGCTCTGTACTTTGGAGTTGTGGTAATAAATGTGCCAGAAATCTGGGGAGATTTCCAAAATGCATTTTAATCCATAGTAGGCTGGGAGTTGTGCACCGTAAGCAATTTTCATTGTTAGATGGAAGTAAATATAAATTACTGAAGAATCTGAAAATCCTGTTCCACCCAGCAGCTCACAGAGCATTTCAATCCTGTGTACTCAGGCATTTGGAAGGGAGGAAGGCGAAAAAGCTGTGACAAAACCACCACTTAATGACACATTTGCCAAATGGAGCTGCTGGTTTGCATGCACAAAAGCTCTTCCTGCACCTCCTGAAGTGCACAAACAGCTTTTCTCTATGCAAACCACCTCTGCAGGATGTCCACACCTCTATCCAGGATGGTGCAAGGGCAGGGAGAGATGGAAAATTCAGATTTGCAGTTGTAGAGGCCAAGCTGGGGGTCCCTTTCAAAGTTAGTTTTCAGCTCCTCATTTAAATACATATATTTATAATTTTATATGTATTAAAGAGAAGCCACTGGAAGCCAATCTCTCTCCCCTGCCCCAAATCCTTACTCCAAGCTCTCCCAACTGTGTGAGATGTGAAAGGTCTGAGCAGGGAGCCTTATCAGAGTGACTGCAGTGCCCAGGGGATGAGTCATGGAGCAGATTCCCATTCCTGCCTGTGGACAGAGCACTTGGAACACAAAAGGCTGGGAGGAGGAGGAGGAGGGACAGCACTGCAGCAGCCCCCAGCTCCTGGGAGGCTGGAGGTGGAGCTGCCGGGTGAGAACTGCAGGAATTGTTTCCATCACATGGTTAATGACTCAGCAGCGTTAGCCCAAAATATTTATTTTTTTTCCTCCTCTCCACCAGCTCGTCTGTGGAAAAGAATGGGGGCACTGGGAGAGGGGAGGGGAGGCTGGGTGAGCATCCCACAGATTTTCCACTCTGGATTTGCCATCTCCAGGGTTGGAACACCAGGGTTGCCACACCCCCAGAGAGATTCCAGCTGGATTTGGTGCCCAGAACTGTCTGGAATTTTGGGGCACCTCAACATAAAATAGGTCTAAAGCTGTTGGGGAGTGTCCAAAGCAGGGACATGAGGATGGGGAAGGGTCTGGTTTGGACAATGCTCCCAGGGATGCACAGAGGGGATTGTTGGGGTATCTGTGCAGGGCCCGGGCTTGGATCAATGATCCCTGTGGGTCCTTCCAGCTCAGGAGATTCCAGGATTCTAAGCTTGGATCAAGGCCTTCAGTCAATAAATGCACCCTTCTCTTCCTCAGCACAAAGAATTGGATCTTCCAGGAGCTGTGCTGAGGTGCAGCTGGAACCCCAGCAGCCACGAGGGTGCAAAGCAAGCCCTGAACACACTGTCCCTGCTTTCCCAACCTCTGCCTCTCCCAGCCCTGGGAGCTGCCAGGAGGGGAGGAATGGCCGGGAGGGGAGTGGGAGGAATCCTCGTCCGCTCAGGCCACGCTGCTGAGCTCACTCTGATTCTCCTGCTCCCAGAACAAGAATTGAGAGGGTTTGGAGTTTTATTTTAAGCTGAGCTCAAGCACAGCCCCTGCAGGCTCTGCCCCTCCCTGCTGTGGGTTATTTCACCATGGCCCCAAATCCCTCCACTTCCAGCCCGCCTTCCACACAGAACTTCTGCCCAGCGCTCACTTCCCGTGGTTTTCCTGCTGCTGGGGAAGTGTTAATGTGGAGTTTGGTGCCAGTCTGGCCCTCTGGCTTCTGTCCCCAGCATTCCCAAAGACACCCACAGCCCTCAACAGTGGAGCCTCCCACCAGCCACATGGCACCACAGCTCCAGGCTGGAAGGTCACATCTTCCTTCCCTTGTGTTCATTCCCAATTTAGGGAACCTCTGCCCTGTGAGGACACTCAGCCACCTACACTATCCCTGCAGGGATGGGCACTCCAAAGCTCCCTGGGCAGCCCCTTCCAAGCCCTGACCATCCTTTCTAGGAAGAAATTGCACCTGGTGTCCAAGCTGAGCCTCCCCTGGTGCAATTTGAGGCCATTTCCTCTCATTCTGTCACTTGGGACATGGCAGCAGAGCCCGACCCCCCCGGCTGTCCCCTCCTGGCAGGGACTTGTGCAGAGCCACAAGGTCCCCCCTGAGCCTCCTTTTCTCCAGGCTCAGCCCCTTGCCCAGCTCCCTCAGCCCCTCCTGGGGCTCCAGCCCCTTCCCCAGCTCCCTTCCCTGCCCTGGACACGCTCCAGCCCCTCCAGGGCTCTCCTGCAGGAGCCACAACTGGACACAGCCCTGGGGCACAGAGGGACAATCCCTGCCCTGCTGAGGACACACATCTGACACCAGAAATGCCCCACTGGGTCTTTTTTAGGTGCCAAGAGCTGCCTCAGAGCACAGTCTGCTCCCAGCAGGACCTGCTAGTGAGGAACAGAGTCTGGCTGGGCCCTGAGGCTGCAGGAAGGGTCACCACTTCTCACTCAGCATCTCCACCATCTGTGCTGCCCTGCCCTCTTACACAGGGGGCAGCCAACGCCACAATCCAGCTCTTAATTTAGACCCCAAATGTTATTTATGAGTTCATCATCCCAGATGGACTCGGTCCCAGGAATCTCTGCTATCAAAGACTCGTGAAAGCCTCACTTTTACAAACTGAGATGAATCAATGCCTCCCCTTGCTGTCTATTGGTGTTCCCTATTCCCTGCTCGTAGGCAGCTGCTCCACAGCTCAGGTGCACATCCAAGGAGTTGGAAGAGCCCCTTTGAACTCACAGCCAGGCTGATAGGAAGCAAGAAGATTTAAATTTGCTGAGGTTTGCCACTTTCAGTCGCCTTGCCTATCAAACAGAAACATCCCAGAGAGACTAAAGCCACGACTAGTCAAATGATCTGACACAATCCCAGAATCATCAGGGTGGGAAGAGCCCTTCAGGCTCAGACAGTCCCACCCCAGCATCACCCCAAACCCTGTCCCTAAGTGCCTCTTCCCTGATGAGGGGTATTGATATTTGCAGTGATTTCCAAGCAGAAAAGGGAGAAGTTTCAGGAGCAGCAGCCACTCTGCAGCCCTTCAAGCACGGTTCACTCCAGAGGATTTCTGCTGGGTGGGTGACACTCTGAAGGCTCCTTGGCCTCAGAACTTAAATCCCAGGTATCCCAGAGAACCATGGAATAGTTTGGGTGGGGAGGGACCTTAAAGCCCCTCCAGTGCCACCCCTGCCATGGCAGGGACACCTCCCACTGTCCCAGGCTGCTCCAAGCCCCAATGTCCAACCTGGCCTTGGGCACTGCCAGGGATCCAGGGGCAGCCACAGCTGCTCTGGGCACCCTGTGCCAGGGCCTGCCCACCCTGCCAGGGAACAATTCCTGCCCCAGATCCCACCCAGCCCTGCCCTCTGGCACTGGGAAGCCATTCCCTGGGTCCTGTCCCTCTAGGATTTGTGGTGGAGTTTGAGCTGTCTGGGAATCACTGGATGAATTGTTCCCATCACTTTGCCCATTTTCCATCCTCCATCCATTCCATCCTCTATCTGAATGTGGCCCCTCAGAAATGAGGCATCCCAAAGCCCAGCTCACTCTTGGAAAGACAATCCCAGGCTGGGGAATCCTGAGGAACACAAGGAGCAGAAACTGCTGAGTCCTGTCATGAAGGATGACACTCACAAATTTGGTGGCACCAACCACAGCAAGGCCACCAGCAGTTGTAACAAATATGTGCAGTATGGCCAGATTCTTGTTTTTATGAATCAAATCTGGGGAAGTGAAAGGAGGAACTTATCAATTACATGAGGAAGGGATTTGTCCTCCCTTTACCCCAAGGTTGTGGAGCGTGTGAAAGATTAGGAGGGGTTGCCATGGGCCATTTGCTGCGACCCTCTCTGGAAACTTCCTGAAATAAAAGAGCACACTGCAGCTCCTGGGTAGGAGCCTTGGGGCACATGAGAACATAACCAAAGAATAATTGAGCACAAGCATGGGCTACGTGCAGAAATGAGGCTGCTCAGTGCTTTATTGGCTCCAGGAGAAGAGGTTCTGAAGGCAGAAGTTCTGCTGCACCTCCTGGAGACCTCAGAGATCTCATGACTATTTACTGCTCCAAGCATAAAACTCAGGGATGCTTTATGGACAAAATTACCTGGTGGCTGGGGCTAAAAGATGCTTTACCTGCAGCACCCTCTTTTCTGACAATTAACCTTGACCACAGTGAAACGAAGAAGAAATTCATGCATTAAAATTCCTCGGAAAAGGAATGGCAGAGCTTGTGTTAACAAGCCCAGAGGGGCCCAGGGAAATGGGAAAGCTACTCCCAGCCTTACAAGATCAGACACAACAGGTTGCTGATTTAACAAGCTGCACTAATGCAGGGTTTCTTGGCTGTTTTTCGCCCTTAAGGAGGAATTTTCACCCATTTTAATTCCTGGCTAATTTTGATGCCTCACACTCATTTTGCTGGATTTTCCACATGCTCATTCCCGAGGTATTTATTTATTTGTGTGTGACCAATCCATTGTCACAGTGTACAGGATTCTGAATACCCCCAGCATGGATTACAGGAGTTTTGGCTCTTGGAATGCACAGGAGAGGCCGAGGGAGCTGGGGCTGCTCAGCTTGGAGAGGAGCCCCAACGGAGAAGGGCTTTCAGCCCTGGGTGTCTCTGGGTGCCCCTGAGTGTCCCTGGGTGCCCCTGAGTGTCCCTAGGTATCCCTGGGTGTCCCTGTCTGTCCCTGTCTGTCCCTGTCTGTCCCTGTGTGCAGGGAGGGCAGAGCAGGCCCAGGCTCTGCTCCAGGCCCAGCAATGGCCCCAGAGCCACGGGCAGGGACTGAGCCCAGCAATTCCCCTGAAATTCTACCCTGGGCAGTGCCCAGCCCTGAACAGGTTGTCCAGAGAGGCTGTGGGGTCTCCTCCCTGGGGGTATTCCCGAATATCCACAATCCCTGAGCTCTGGGGTGATCCCAGGTGAGCACTGTGGGCCCTTCCAGCCTCACCCATCCCAGGATTCTGGACCTTTCTAGAACAAGGTGACAACTTGTGACCCACTGATGTGGCCCAGGGTCACTGCCCAAGTTCACCAGGGGTGAAAGCAGCTGGGAATGGCTCTGGTTTCCCGTGGGGGCAGGAGGGATGTCCAGAGCTGGAATTCCAAACCAGGCTGTCCGTGCTCTTGTGAGCTCTTCCTTCTCCCCTCTGGAGCAGCAGCTGCCATTGTCTCCTCTTCCCTCCCCACGTCTGTGGGGCTGGAATTAGAGCTGGGCTGTGGGGCTGGAATTAGAGCTGGGCTGTGGGGCTGGAATTAGTGCTGGGCTGTGGGGCTGGAATTAGAGCTGGGCTGTGGGGCTGGAATTAGAGCGGGGCTGTGGGGCTGGAATTAGTGCTGGGCTGTTCAGGACAAAATGTTGTGGCTCATGAGTTGGAGCCAGGCAGGCCCATTTCCTCTGTCCCCAAGTGTTTCCAGAGACTCATAGAAAGGTGGAATCACCTTTGGAAGCATCATCACTGCTCTGTGAGTCCATCCATGTCCAGGTGTGGAAAATAACCCTGGAGCTGGAAAAGTCCTGTGAGCCCAGTGAGGTCTTTTGGCTTCCTCTGCACGTCGGAGCTGAGATTTCCAGGTGACATTGGCCCCACTATCAGTGAGATGACACTGCCCTGTCCTGGCTTTTCCACAGGGACGCAGCCAGCAGCAAGTCCTGCCTCTGCAGAGCAGGATCCTCCTGTGGAAAAGGGAAGCAGGAGGTGGGAGGGTGGGATTTTCTGTTCTTCATCTGGGAAAGGATTGAAACGGAGAAGGGCAAAGAGGGGTCAGGCTGGCTGGGAGCAACAGGAGGAGGGAACAGCAGTGGGAGGCAGGAGTGAATCTGATGGAAACAGAATTTATTGTTCATTCACCAGGTGACAGCAGCTCAGCTCATGGGTTTGGACCTGGATGGACTGGACCCAGGGGGAATGGTTTAAAACTGCCAGAGGACAGGGACAGATGGAAATTTTGGGCAGGAATTGTTCCCTGGCAGGGTGGGCAGGCCCTGGCACAGGGTGCCCAGAGCAGCTGTGGCTGCCCCTGGATCCCTGGCAGTGCCCAAGGCCAGGTTGGACATTGGGGCTTGGAGCAGCCTGGGACAGTGGGAGGTGTCCCTGCTCATGATGGAGAGCGGGAATTGGATTATCTTTAAGGTCTCTTCCATCCCAAACCACTCCATGATTCCATGACCCCGTGCTCACTGCAGGATTGCACTCACACACTTCAGCACTGGGGGTTTTGGCTTGCACAGGAATTTAACCCATGGACTGAAAATTGTGGGGAATTCAGAGCCTTCCTTGCTCTGGAGAGGATCAATGCCTGCATCAGCTGCCTGAGCTAAGAGAGATTCACCTGCAGGTGCCCATGATGCAGGTGTTGTGTAACAGGAAACCAAAGTCACCCAGAAGGGGCACCTGGAAAAGGTTTTGGTGTCCAGAGCTCTGTAGGTATCTCATAGAGCAGAACCCCTGTCTCAGCTGACCAGGACAATCCTGGGCAGAAGGGGAATGGCTTGAGTTGGAGGGGACCTTAAAAACCACCACAAAACCCCCTTTGATCTCCCCTTGCTCCACCATTTCCAGCCCTCTCAGTAATTCCTGTGGAATGGCAGGGAGAGCCCCTTGCTCCAGCTCTTCTCTCCTGTGGGAAAGCAGCTGCTTTTTCGACCACAAAAAGTAAATTTTGGGTTGAATGAGGTGAGGAATAACACATCAGGGGATGCTCCTCTGACAGGCCCAGCAGAGGGGAACAGCTCAGTTTTGGGGATATAATCCTTCCCAAGGTTATTGGCTATGGAAATGCCTCCAGTTTTGTTTCTAGGCCAAGAGAGGAAGACCTGGGCTTAGAATTCAAGCCACTCCTGGTTCAGAGTCCAAAAACCTCAAAATGTAAAGGTTGGGAAGGAAGGATCCCTGAAAAGCATCCCTTGGGGTTTGCAGCTGTCTGGGGATAGTGACCCTGCTGGCCAGCAAACATGTCTGGGGTTTACTCAACACTTCACATTCACATCCAGGACAAGTGGAGTTCAAATTCTTCCCAACAGACTAATTAGGCAAAATATTTAGAAACGCTGCAATTCCAGTCATGCTTTTGCCATAACATTTGGAGAAACAATGATGTTTTCATACAGCCAGAGCCTCAGAGGCTGGGAAAACACCCAGGACACAAAATTATACCCAGGTTGAAGAGCTCTAATGACAGAAATTCCTGATGCACCCATGCATCCAGATTTTGCTCGCTGGGCACACCTGAGAAGCTTTTAATTGGGTTCAGGAGGGCTTGAGCTGTTCAATGAAAGGAGAATATCGTTTACAGCGGGAGCAGGGAGCTAATCAGACAGAATATTCTCTGCCAGAGCAGGCAATGTATATTTACAAAGCTTTTGTAGCTCCTTTGTTGTGCATTCTTTCCACACACCAGCACAGAAAGATCATGTTCACAGCAGCGCCTGCTGCGAGGTGTCAGATTGCCGTTGGATTTTTCCAAATAATTTAAAAAAAAAACTAAAACGAAAGAGAAGCGAGGGAATCCTGGAAATGGGGAACAAAGTCCTCCATTTTTCATTAGGCTGCGACAGAGCCTGTGAAAAATCTGGTGTCTTTGTGCCATATGAGTGTGCTGCTGCTTTTCCCTTCAGCGGAGCGTGTCGTGATGAAACCGTGGCTGCGTCACCAGCGGCGTGCCTGAGAGAGCAGCCAGCCACTTCCAGAAGGGTAGGAAAAGCAAATGCCCAAGAGTTTATGGAGTGACAGAGCCAATTCTTGTCCTGATTTATTGAACCTCCAACTGGAGCACTCCGATCCCTCCTCTGCCAAGTGATGTCGTCGGAATGCCGGGTTATTTTCTCATGCGAAAAACCAAAAAAGAAGAAGAAGAGGAAAAAAAAGGCCTTGGAACTCTTAAAATTAAGGACCTTCTCTCTCTCCTCTTGTCAGGCTGCAACAAACCCAGCATATTTCTCAGTGTGGCTCTTTTGCCAGTGGTTTTTAAAGCACGAAGGTGGTTTTGTTTGGGTTTTTTTAATTGGAAATGAAAACAATGGATTACGTGGGGCCGGGCAGGTGAAGCAGCATCCAGGGCAGCCTGGGCTCCTCCTCCTCCTCCTCCTTCTCTCCCCTGCCTTCCCCGAGTGCCTGATCCCGTAAACACCTTAAAGCAGAGCTGGCTCCTGCCCTTGGTGCTATCAAGTGGGAAGGCATTTTATTTTTCTGGAATGAAAGAGCCAATTTATGCCCTTTTATGGACCAGGGGAGGACTCGCTGCAGTGGAAACTTTTCTGCAATAAAGGTTCCCTTGTTTATGAGCCCTTTGTGTGGCAGTTGTGGGACCACTGGGTGAGCTCAGGAATCTCCTGCAGGCTCTGCTAAGGAGATCAGGCCTTCTCATTCCTTCTCCCTGGGATCTGGGATGGGTTTTCCAACACTCCTTTGGCTGCCATCAACTGATGGATAAACCGAGTTTGTTCCGTACAGGGAATCCCAGAAGGGTTTNATCACAGAATGGCCTGGGTGGGAATGGGCATTAAAAATCCCACCCAGTGCCACCCCTGCCATGGCAGGGACACCTTCCACTGTCCCAGGCTGCCCTTGAACACTTCCAGGGATGGAGCAGCCACAGCTTTTCTCTGCCAGGACCCCCCACACTCACAGGGAAGAATTTCTCCCCAATATCTATCCCATCTAACCCTGCCCTCTTTCACCTTAAACCCATTCCCCTGGTCCTATCCCATGCCCTTGTCCAAAGCCCCTCTCCAAATTTGTCCCCCAAAGCCACCAGAAAAGCCACCATTGCCAGGAGCAGTTCTGCTCTCTGTTCAAACCAGTTCCACCAGTAAAAAAAAAGCATGTTTGTGCATAAATCAGCCCCTGCCAGACCCAGATTCCTGCTGCCTTTTCAGTTTTGAAATGCTGGTTTTGTTTGTAATTTCCAAAAAGCTGCTTTCACCTCAGAGTGAAAGACTGACCTGACACAAAAAAAATGAGTGAAAAAGCTTTATCAGGGTTACAATAAAACCACAGAACTTGTTTCTATCTCCAGTTAAAAAATGACTAAGAAGGGGGAAAAAAAAAAAAAAAAAGAGAAAATATGTGAGAGGGAACAAAGAGACCAAATATCCATCTATTTATCCGTCTATCCATCTAATTTTAAACCTCAAATAACACTTAATCCAGCAGCGAGTGGTAGGTGTTACTTTGGAAATGAGAACATGAAATTTCAGGCGATAATATCCTCCTGACAGAATTATTTAACCAGGAATGACAGATAACAATCAACCGGAGGAGCCAAGGGTCTCTTAACACCATTAAGTGATGAAGTTGTAAGAATGACAGCGAAATAATTCCTGGTGTGTTTGTTGACTCGTAGGAGCTGAAGCACCATGTTTCCATGGATATGGAGTTTCTGGTTTGTGCTTTTCCTATTTAAGGATCAATGCTGAGGAGAGAGCAGGATTCAGTTCCGTGTTTCTTCTGGAGCGTAAACATCGATGTTCCAAAGAGCCAGGACTGAGCAGGGACAGACAGGTTGGGATCAGTCCAGAGTCT
This sequence comes from Illadopsis cleaveri, assembly GCA_013399915.1. Classification (NCBI taxonomy): domain Eukaryota; kingdom Metazoa; phylum Chordata; class Aves; order Passeriformes; family Timaliidae; genus Illadopsis; species Illadopsis cleaveri. Next base: position 18,143 of record VXBB01005078.1, on the reverse strand, counting down.
GCATTTATGGGGTGAAAAAGGACTGAAAAACCCCCTCGGCCACCTGGAAGGATCCTGGAATCACAGAATGGCCTGGGTGGGAATGGGCATTAAAAATCCCACCCAGTGCCACCCCTGCCATGGCAGGGACACCTCCCACTGTCCCAGGCTGCTCCAAGCCCCAGTGTCCAACCTGGCCTTGGGCCCTGCCAGGGATCCAGGGGCAGCCACAGCTGCTCTGGGCACCCTGTGCCAGGGCCTGCCCACCCTGCCAGGGTACAATTCCTGCCCCAGATCCCATCCAGCCCTGCCCTCTGGCACTGGGAAGCCATTCCCTAGGTCCTGTCCCTGCAGCCCTTGTCCCCAGTCCCTCTGCAGCTCTCCTGAGGCTCCTTCAGGCCCTGCAAGGCCACCCTGAGCTCAGCCCAAAGCTTCTCCTGTCCAGGCTGAACAATCCCAGCTGCGCCAGCCTTTCCTCCACGCAGAGCTGCTCCATCCCTCTGCTCAAATTCCTTTCACATTCATCTTGTCCCTGACACCAAACCCCCAGAACATCTTTACTCTCCTCACAAACCATGATGTGGCACGAGGCAGAGGTGGCTGGGCCAAGGTCCCATGGATTTGGGGATTCCCAGATGTCATCAGCCCCACCAGCTCTGAGGGGCTCTGTGATCACTACCCAGCCAAGCTTTTCCCCCTGGTGAACATTCCTGACTCCTCCTCTTTGCCCACACACACATTCCCATTGATGTTCCCCTCCACTCTGACATCCTGGTGGCCATTCCTGTGCTTGTGTGGCCACATGGTCACTGGTGTGACAATGAGACCATCCAGGCAGAGCAGGACATCAGCAGGGAATGGTCATGGAGGGAGGAGATTGATGACTGAGATCAGCAAAACCCTGTCCCAGGGCAGCATCAGAGAGCTTGGACTTATCCAACCTGCCCCAAAGGTGGAGTTTAAAAAGTGCTGGATCTTCTCAGANTCCCCCCTGAGCCTCCTCTTCTCTTTCAGGCCTCTCTGGGCTCACAAACACCAGGTTGTTGCTGGTTTATCCATTCTGGTCCTACAGAACCAGCTGGCACTGGGCCAACCTGACCATTAATTATCAGCAATTTCTGTTCAGAGCAGGGCTCTGCTGCCCAGCACCCCCAGGAAGTCTCCAGGCTGAGGGACAACAATGTTGATGCAAAAAATGTGCCCCAGGCAGGGCTGTGACAATGACACCAGCAAAGACAAGCACGTCAGGCAAGAGCCAATCTCTGTGGAAGGCGAAATGATGGGAAAATAAGGAATAATTGGGCAAAACACACTTTTGGACCCGTTCTCTATTGGGAGAAAATGGTGACAATATCTGTCGGATGTTTAATGGTGCAATTCACTCGTGTGGAAGAATTTCTTCGCAAGGAGGAATTTCCCCATGGAAAGGGTGCTCAGGCCTTGGCAGGGGCTGCCCAGGGAGCTTTGGAGTGCCCATCCCTGGAGGTGTCACCTGGAGGTGGCACTCAGTGCTCTGGGCTGGGGACAAGGTGGGCATCAGGCATAACTGGGACTCCCTGGGCTGGGAGGGTTTTTCCAGCCTCAGGGATTTTGGGATTCTGTGGGGACAGACAGCAGCTCTGATTTGCACATTTTTCACTGCCAGAATTCCAGACACTCGATGGTGCCACGGCCAGGCTGTGCCAGGCATCTGTGAGCATGGAAAGGGATCAGGATATTTCCCAACACTTCTGGCAGCCCGGGCTGTCTGTGTCCCTTCCCAGCCAGTGCCCTCTGTGCCTTCCCCTCACTGCATTCCCAGATGAAATTGGGAACAACAGAAGCTTTGCAGGCAGGAGTGACACAGCTGGAACTCTCAGAGGGGTGGTCTGAGTGAAGGGGAGCTGGCAGAGCGGGATGAACATCATCAATAATCAGGACCAGAGAGAGGGGGATGAATCAGTGGATTTAGCAGTGTGGAAGGGACTGAACTTCTGCTGTTTCATAGAGAAAACTCAGGAATTCCCTGCCCAGAAACGCTGCAGGTGTGGGAGCAGGACAGAGGCACCACCAGCTGAATTCTCCTCCCACTCCTGATCCCAACTCCCGAACCTCTGGGGCAGCAGAGATTCCACTTTCAGCTGTAAGGCCATGGTTTTTTGAATCCCATTATCCCCCATCCCTGCCTCTAGGAGCAATCCTCTGCTCAGGCTGAAGCTTCCCTGCCTCAGAGAGGATTTGGTGGAATCCTTTCAGGCACGGCTGGATTTTGCAGGAGTGGGGAATGAAGCTGTGCAGGACCTGGCAGCCCTTCCCAGCTCCTGAGCACAGGGAAGAGCTCAGCCCTCCATGGTCCCAGTGGGGCTGAGCCCTGGCATTTCCCCCCTCCCCTGATCTCAGGGGGATGTTCAGGCACTCTGGAAAAACTCAGGCTATTTTCACAGGAATTAAGTCATCTCTTGGCTCCGTCCTGCCCCTGTGCTGCTCAGCAGATGGAAGGGGCCTCTTCTCCAGCCCTGCCCAGGTTCTGGGCAATCCCAAAAAATCCCCGCCTCTCATGGGGACACTGCAGAGCCACCACGGGGTGTGGGGCTAGGGGTGGCTGCTTTGGTGGCTTTGTGAGCACCACAGCTGCCTCTGGGTGTGTTTTATTTCCAGAACCTTCTGCCTGGACCATCCTGAGGAATCTCGGTTTGGCCAAGTGGACCTCTGCGACTTCAGCTGAGTTTCTTCCTCCCTAATTTGGGCAGGATTAAGCTGTGGTGTGGCTCAACCTTAAGCCCATTCTCTCTTTTTTCTTGGTATTTTTTTTCATTTTTAACTAAGGCCTAATTACACCCAGCACACACGGCCTCATGAATCAACCTGATTCTGTTGTGACATGTTTAGCCCTGGGTGTGTGATCTGTCCTAGATCACATAATTTTTCCTTCCCATCCCTTTTAATAATAAAATCCTCTTGCCTGCCCTCTTTCCCTTCTGATTTAATCATCAGCTATTAAAGTGACATGGAGAATAACACCTCCATTTGCCCAAACTGCTCAGCCTGGCATCTGACAGCTCTCAGGATCACAGAGCACTTTCCTTGTTTACTTCCCACTCTGGCATGGACCTGCTGGTTCCTTCTTTGTGTGTCTGATACCCACTTGTTGGCTGCTGTCCTGCTCTGGGGGGAAAAATGAAGGGGAAAAGGACAATTAAAGGCTGTATCCAAAGAGATTTTTGTGGAAAAGCAAAAGCTGCACTACTGTTTGTTCCTGCAAATCACCTGAGAAGGAGCAGGTGGACAATACATCAGCACCTGGGATTATTGGGTGATCAGGATCCTTTCACATCCTTTGTTTCCCTCTTTTCTCCATGTTTTTTCCTATCTGTTTTTGGTCATATGAGGAGATAAGGGCCTGGCAAAGGGGATTCTTTTTATTACACAGGGCCAGAGAAAGAGGATTCTTCAAAAGCAAGCAATAAATCTTATTAATTTCTATTAATTATCCTGTGAGGTTTGCACACTCCAGATCTAAAATTCACCTTCACTGCCAGGACTGACCCCTCCAGAACTGCTGCAGCCACCCAGCTCAGTGTCAAAACTGTCTCACAACCTCCTAATTCTCTTTTTTAAAGCTCAGTTCTCTGATGAGATTTTGCCAGCAGAAACAAACCCTTCTCTCCCAGCTGTTTTCATCGGGCTTGATGAAACCCAGTCCCATCCCTGCAGTCCTGAGGGATCAGGTGACAAAGGCAGGAGTGTTGAGGGGAGGGCAGTGGCACCTGAGCAGCCCTGTGACCTTCACAGCTCCTTGGAGCAAAACCACCGGCCTGGAGGACACTGAAAAGCTGCCCAAATGTCCCTTGGAGAAGAAAGGTCACAGTCCTGAACTGAGGCACAGCCAAGCTGGCTTTGTGAGCACTTTTCAAGGGGGAGAAGAAGAACATCCTGCTGTCCCTGTGCCGTCCCTGCTGTCTCTGCTGACCACCTGGGAGCTGCACAGGATGGAAAATCCCCGTGTCCAGAAGCTGCCCCACCACATGTTCATTCCCAGGAGTTCATTGTGGAGCTGATCTCCTCTGCAAAGGGACAGCCAATAATGCCCCTGGAAAAAGCAGCTCCCTGCAGGGCTGGCACAGCCCTGTCCCTTCCCCAGGCAGCCTGGGATGGTCCCTCCTCTGCTCATCTCTTCCACCCCACCATGCACCAGCAGGTCCTGACAGGGCCACCAGCGAGCCCTGACATTCCCACCAACAGATCCTGACATTCCCACCAACAGATCCTGACAGTGGCATCAGCAGATTTGGACACTCCCAGCAGCAGATCCTGACACTCCCAGCAGCAGCTTCCACCTTGGCTTTGTTGGTGAGAATCCTTCCCCGTGACAGTCACAGCCAGGCCATAAACCCACGTGGCTGTGCCCTCATGGGAGGGGACATGGGAAGGTGTTGGAAATGACCTCAAAGCCCACCCAGTGCCACCCCAGCCATGGCAGGGACACCTCCCACTGTCCCAGGCTGCTCCAAGCCCCAATGTCCAACCTGGCCTTGGGCACTGCCAGGGATCCAGGGGCAGCCACAGCTGCTCTGGGCACCCTGTGCCAGGGCCTGCCCACCCTGCCAGGGAACAATTCCTGCCCCAGATCCCATCCAGCNTTTCCTGGGGCTCCTTCAGCCCCTGCAAGGCCACCCTGAGCTCAGCCCAAAGCTTCTCCTGTCCAGGCTGAACAATCCCAGCTGTGCCAGCCTTTCCTCCCAGCAGAGCTGCTCCATCCCTCTGCTCATCCTGGAGCCTCCTCTGGGCTCTCTCCAGCAGCTCCACGTCCTCCCTGTGCTGGGATCTCAGTGCTGGAAGCTGCACTCCAGGTGGGATCCCACGAGGATGGAGCAGAGGGGCAGAAGGAGGAATCATCTCTTCCCAGGGAAGCACCACTGGGTTTTCCCACCACGTGAAACAGCACAGCTGCCCTCTGGCCAGGGCTGAGCTTTAAAAATAATAGCTACACTACCACAAGCTGTCCTGAGGCACATAAAAAAGTCATCCAGACATCAAAAATTGTCAAGGAGCTTCTCCCCTGCTGCTTCCCCAGCGATGAAATAAAGTCCTGCTACTCTGGATTTCTCCCAGTTATGTTTGAGGCCAGTTGGAGCTTCAGGTTTCCAAATCCTTTTATTGAATTAAGGGCAGAATTCCTGTTTCCAAAGGCTCCCATCAACATGACAACACTGGAGCAAACAAGAACAGCCTATTTAAAAGCAGGCAAACATTTCTCAGATGAAAGACAAACACTGTAGGTATTTATTGAGGCCCTAATCCAACTAAATCTTGAATCTATTTAGCAAAAGAAAAAAAGCTTCAAACAACCAATTTCAAGAGTCTCAAGAACTCCAAGACATCTGAAATGTTTTATCTTTCAGGAGGGCTTGTAGTGATAGGACACAGGGAATGGCCTGAAGCTGACAGGAACTTTAGATGGGATGTTGGGCAGGAATTGTTCCCTGGCAGGGTGGGCAGACCCTGGAATGAAATTCCCAGAGCAGCTGTGGCTGCCCCTGGATCCCTGGCAG
>VXBB01005040.1:0-20317 GCA_013399915.1 Illadopsis cleaveri | reverse complement strand
AATAAAAATAATAATAAAAAAGACTCCAATTTTTTTGCTAATTAAAAGTAATGTGTTTTCCCATTTTTTGGCAATTTGATAACACAAAACACTTACTTGGGGGCCACAGGGGGAAACAAACTGAGACGGATAAAAAATGTTTTGTGTTCATCCAAGCAAGACTATGTTAATGCACATTATCCCATTAATGCACATCAACATCGGGAATAAGCGCGCCAATGCAAGCAAGAAGCATACACTTATCATCATTTGATAACATGTTTAATGACAGATTGACGGTTGATTTGCAAATGTGAACTGGCATCAATGTTGCTAACTTCAGCTTCTGCCGCCTCCTCTGCTATGCCAGCATATTTATGTGCATAATTTGATTTCGCAGCCACACTGTTAGTACATTTTTAATATTAACTATGCAAGAACAGACAGCCGAACTTAAGTTGCACTGATGGTTTGAGTTCATTAGATTGAAAAAGATGGGCAATGCTGACAAAGATGGAGATGGCAGCACAACATCAAAGAGGCAACACTTAACAAACACACTCCATTTTGAACAAACCGAACTAACACATTTCATGTTGTCGGCTGCAGCAGAGCCCTTATGTACAACAGCAAGGAAAAAATATGCTCCTGCCCTGGGCATGCTGACAGCAGCTCTGTGAGCAGCTCAGCAGGCCCCTGGCCACAGGGCTGGGAGATATTTCACTCCTCTTCTGCAGGTAAGGGGCTGATCCTGAGCTGATGGCCGAGTGACAATGGCAGAATTCACTCTGGAGCTGCTCCTGATTTACACTGTGGCGAGGCAGAGCCCGGCCCCATCTCCTCCCAGCACTGCCTTTCCACAGCTGGGATTCTTTATGGTGAATAATAAAGAGATTTTGCTGAGAGCTCAGCTCTTGCACGAGCAGAACTGAAGTTCAGAGCCCCGGGGCCTCAGGCCGTCAGGGGTGGGATGTCCTTCCCCTGTCACCAGACCCTCCTGGTGACTGCCTCTGCTGTGGTGATCCTGGGCAATTCAGCTCTGCTCTGGAGAGAACACATAGCAATGAGCTGGGAGGAGAATATTTCATCCTCTGCTCACATTGCTGTCTGGGCATATACTGCATCTAGTATGAATTTGCTTGTTGTGCTGCAATCTATAATAAATTTGAGGCAGTAGCTTTATGGTGCACGTTGTAATTTTCAATTTTATGCTACAAACTGACCATGGGCAGGATTCTGACCGTATAACCCGAGCCACTCTGTGCAGGATGCAACATTAGCACCTCTGAAGCACGGGCAAACCATGATTTAGACACACAATTAGATGGGACCAGATCCTCAACAATTCTCAGCTGCCTGAATTACTGCTGAACAGCCTAATAAACATATAGCACACAGTCCCCTGCTCTGCAGAGCTTTTAAGAATGTTCTTAAGTTTGTCCCTAATCAGCAAAGCAACTCTTAGAATTGCTGTTGCTCAGAGATTACTCCTGGACCAGAATCCTGTGGTGCTTGGACTCCCATGGAGTGCTGGACAAGTCCAGGGCCATTAGGAAGCTGTGATTAAATCATCAGCATGAAGTGTTGATTATTGAATTTAATCCTGGGAACACTTGCCAGGGTGGGATACTGAGCAAGGGAGCAGGAAAGGACCTTCACCCATCTCCACCAGGCAGCAGCAGGAGGATTCCTGGTACCTCTGTCCTGCAGATACCTCCTGTCAGGATGTGCCCTGGTCTAGGTGGAAAAACTGCTTCTTTTATTGTCTGCTGTGAAAGAAACCTGAGGTTTTCATTTCAGTAAAACCTCTTGTGGAGGTCTGTGCTCTGTTTGCACAGAGACCTGCCCTGCAGAGGGAACTAATCCTAATTCCTGGACTTTTCCTCAAGAGGCTGTTAAGCAGCTCCAGTGACTGGTGCTGTACAGACCCCCAAAAAGAGGAATATTTGAGCAAACACCATAGAGACCCCCAGCACATGTGTAGCTGACTATTTTTGAATCTGCTGGTGCTTTAGAAGGGTGCAAACCCCGCAGCAGCTGGGAAGGTGCTGTGCTGAGGGCAAGAGGATCTCTCAGAAAGGCACCAAATAATTCCCATTGACACAGGGCACCAGGATCTTGTTCACCCTAGTGAGGGCACAAGAGGTCTTGGAAACTTCCTAAAGAGTGAAAGAACTAGGAAAAAAAAATAAAAAAGGGGGAAAAAAAGGGCCAGCAGGGACAAGTGCAAGAATGAGGCCTTGCTGAGTTTATTTTGTTGTCTTTTAAGATAACACCAGATTATCAGTGGGTGGCTCAGAGAGGCAAAGGAGCAGCAGGGTGAGCCCTGTGAGCTGAGCAGCAGAGGAGGAGCTGGCCAGCCCCTACCCAGCCTGGGAAATCATCCTGTTAACAGCCTCGTGCTGCCTCCTCCTTCCCTGGGCTGCAGCCACAACTGGGAATCAAAGAACTGGGAATAAAAACTCCTCCCGAGGAGAGGAGCTGTGGTCACTGCGAGGTGGTGGCACAGCCGAAGGGACACGAGGTGTCTGCTGGCACTGCAGGGAGGGCAATGCAAGAGTTTCCAGCTCTGCATTTTCCCTCAGGACTGCCCCAGCTGCTGCTGTGCCTGTGCACTGCCAGCACTGCAGAGGACAGAGTGAGAGGGTGACACAGTTGAAGGGACCATTCGTTTCCTCGAGTCACAATTATCTCTGCCACCACATTTGTGTCCTCGCTCTTGTCTCCATTTAAGTAAGTTACAATTCTCCCACTCTTGTTACTGAGTAGATGCAGATGCCACTTTGTTCCGTGTGATTTATAGCCAGTAGCTAATGTTCAGTTATAATTCCCCATTTTAGACATGAAAAATAGCCTGTAATGCTCAACACAAGGGCCTCTCAACAATGATATATAATTTAAAAATTAACACGAGGACAGAGGAGCCACGGGATTTTGAACTAGGGACTCTCTCATTCAAAGGTTAAATCTCTACAAGGTGAGCTAAAGGAATTAGTTGAGTTATTAAGTAAATGCCTCTGTTCTATTTTCCCAGTACATTAGCTGTTGCAGCCTTTTCCAGTTCAGTTGTGTTCTGCCCCAGCATGTTCAAAGTGCAAATGCTCGTGGCATTGTGTTCACACATTTGCTTTTTTTCAATGTCAAACAAACTGGAGCTGCTCAGAGCCAAAGGTCAAAGTGGAGGGTCCTTAAGGAAGTCTCCTGGGAAATGATGTGATTGCTCTCGTGTCTTTATTGTGTATAAAATCGGGTTTCATACGAGGCTCATCCTTTCCAAGCATCTTAAAGCTATAAATGAGTCATGACTCATTCCTGCAACACCTAAGTTATGTAAGTGGTCTTGCTAATTTACTGGAATATCTTGCATAACTAATCATTCCCAGGATCAAACTCGGAGGCCTCAGAAACCTCTGAGCACTGAAGAGCCCTTTTAGAAACAGAGACGTTAAACCCCAGCCTCACACGATGAGGCAAATCAGAACAGGGGGCAGAACCTGCATCACCCCACTCATTCTGCCAGACTCAAACCATAAACCCCTCTTTGGGCAAAGCTCACCACCTCAGGAAGCTCAGAGAGCGTGGAGAGGGAAAAGGGCTTGGCTCTGGAGGGGTTTGGGAGGTGGCATTCCTTTCCTGCCTGCTTTCTGTTCCCAGGGAGGTGCAGCTCATCTCCTCGGTGTCTCCCGCTGCACTTTGCTTAATGGTCTCGCTCCAGCATCAAATATTGTATTTATGGATTACAAATTTATTGACATTTGACATTTGCATCAGCTTTCACCTGATCAACGGGAGCTCTGACTGCCAAAGGGAGTTATTATGGAAGATTTCAACAGCCATGGGAATGCCAAAAAGGTCATTAAATCATATCAGAAAAACAATGTGTTCATAGCATTCATACATTTAGTCTTGCCAGTAAATCTTCTGGTTGATGCTTGGACCACCTACTGATGATACTCAAAGAAAAGGAGAAACAGGGAGAATCGAAGAGATGAATTAAATTAAAACCAAATGACATGACGCCTGGCACAGTGGGATCTTTAATTTTCTACTCTATGAATCCAGAATAAGCAAAAAAAAAGCAAAACAAAGCACAGTGGCTTGACTTTCTCTGAGTGAATTCCCTCCATACAGGCAGGGCTTAACGAAATAATCCTGAGTAATGTGTGCACCCCACATTATTGCATGAGATTTGTATGTGGGAGGTGCAGGATTCAGAAAACATATGGCACATGGAAAACAAATGACAGGGTGTGCTTTTACACTCGTGCTGGCTATACTTATCACTCCTGTTGATATTTTTTTTCCAGACGTGAAATATGAATGTAGGAACTTTCACCTTAATCTCTTGGGAAAAATATCCAGAGGGTTTTTTAGTTGGGTTTTTTTTTTGTTTGTTTTTTGTTTGTTTTTTTTTTTTTTTGTTTTTTGTTTTTTTTTTTTTTTTTTTTTGTGCATTTGTGATTTACAAGAGGCCACCACATAATTCCTGGGAATTTTAAACAGATAATGTTTTAAGAAAACACCCATCAAATAAACACAATTACCTCCCTCATTGTTTTTTCCTCGGATGACAAACCTGGGTCTTGCACTGTAAAAACAGCAAGGCCAACAGATTAGGGCTCCATGGAATTAGGGAGGGAAGTGAGTTTCTGGCCTGGGAGCCCACCCACAGCCTGCCTGTGCCTGACCAGTGCAGGGTGAGCTCCACTGGAGGCTGATCCTCAGCTGAGTGAGCAGGAAGGAAGTTTTGAGTCTGCCCTTCTTTGGTGGAAGAGCAGTGTTCACCTCACACAAACAGGGGCAGAAACAGGCCATGGCCATACCCCAGAGGGAATCTTCTGTGGTGTGCCTTCGGATGGAGATGAAGAGGTGGGAAAAAGGCAATGGCAATGTCTTTAATGTAAGGAAAGGGGGCAGCCATGAGGATGCAGTTCCAGTGGAGATGGGTGCCAGCAGCTGGTATTGCCCCCCCAAAACAGCTGGTGTGGTGCAGCACTGCTATGACTGGAGCACTGACAGCAGAGCTGGAATGAAGAGTGGCAGAGGCACTCAGGGAATGGGGCAGAAATGTTCTCCCAAGCCTTGGCTGGAAGCAAGAGGGAGGTGGAGCAGGATGGAAACATTTCTGGGCAGCCACAGTAGGGCAGCTCTGACATGGGCTGGGAGAGACACCCCGGGTCAGCTGTGGGGCTCATGGAACGAACCTGGGGGAGTCAGAAATGAGGAGTTCTCATTAAATGACTGAAAGCAGCAGTTTTACATTGGAGTTTGACCAGTTCTCCCAGAGGAGAGGACAAAGCCAGTGTGTCTGCACAGAGTGCAGTGGGTGTCCGTTCACTCTGAGCCCTGGGATCTCTGCAGTTCAGGCTTCCCAAAGGAGGAATTCCTTCTCCTTCTCCCACAACCCCTCTGCTGTGGAACAGCACTGAGCAAACGGTCCTGGCTGGTGAAGAGAGGCAGAACCTGCCCTCACAGACCACTCTGACACAGCTGCTGCAAGAGATGGAGTGCAGGAGAGCAACCACATCAAAGCCACTCCAGCCACCTCTCCTTTCCTCTCAAAAATGTCACTGCGGCACCCTCCGCTTTCTGAAACAATGTTTATCATTGTTCTTCGATTGTCTGGGACAATAAATGGTTAGAAATGAGCATATATCACCAGGAAATCTCTGCCTGCCCCTTCCCCCAAGCAGTGTCATAAAAACGTACAAATTCACATTAATAATGAAGTGCATTTCCCCGAGAAGCCACTGTGTATCTCAGGGAGAGCAGGCAAGGTGGCAGTTGCTGCAGAGTTTCCTATTAAAGAGCAGAGCAAATACTCATAAATCTGATGAGGGGCCAAAGCACATGTTAGGGCTGTCTCCCTCTTAATGGAACCTTTTCTGAAATGAAAAAAATATATATCTTGATACATTCAGGGTATTCATTAGACATGACAACCTCCTCCACTCCCCGTGGCTCCCTCCCCTACTCCTGCACGGGCTGACCCCCGGCAGCAGAGCTGAGTGCAGGCGGGGAGGGATTTTGGAGGGGAGGAGGAACTGTTTGCTTTTAATATAAAGGGATTGTGTCAATTGACTACGATGGACAAGTTCCCTCCTGGCCCTGTGTGTCCCTCCTTCCCTCCACTGCAGACATTCCCGGTGCCTGCTCCTCTTGGATCCCGGGGATCTGCCCTTCCCCACAGCCATTCCTGCTGTGTGCTCCCGTCGGGATCTGCCATTCCTGCTGTGTGCTCCCGTCGGGATCTGCCCTTCCCCACAGCCATTCCTGGTGTGTGCTCCCCTCGGGATCTGCCATTCCCCACAGTCATTCCTGGTGTGTGCTCCCCTCGGGATCTGCCCTTCCCCACAGCCAGTCTGGCTCTGTCCATCCAGGGAATGAGAGCAAACAGAGCCAGTGCTGCTGCCCAGAGCAGGATCCCTCTTGCAGGAGACCTCTCCTGCCCTCTTACACCTCTGAGGGCTTGGCCAGCTCCTTCTCCTGGGAAAACAGGATTCTCCAGGCAGGGGGAGGCAGCAGAATGAGGATCAGCCCCCCAGGCTCTCTCAGGGCTGGGATTTTGCTGCCTGCTGTTGTGTTTTGGTGTTATCCCAGCTGGACCTGGGGTGTGCTGCCCCTGCAGAAGCTGGGATGCTCTTGGAGAAGAACCACAGTCCCACTGAAGCCGAGAGCTCTGTGCTGTGGGTTGTGTCCCATCCCCTTCCCCCTCGGGCAGGGCTGGAGCTGCACTGGTGCAAATCCTGCTTGGATTTCTGTGGAACCCAGTGCAAAAGCCTGATCCCTCCTCTCCACAGACCCTGCCAGGATGCACAAACACACCCAGCTCCAAACTGAGGTGGGAAGAGATGGCAGAATGAGGCCTGAAGACTACGGCTTAATAATTATGAATTATCTGTTCATTATACCAATAAATAGTGAAAAATCTCTTCCTCCTTTCCTCCTCCCATAAAGCCGTATCTATAATTTTCCTCATTTTCCATTCGTGCTCCATCATATTTGCACTAAGTGATCATCCTGCTAAATTACATTATTTTTATTGAAAGGTGCTTTGGAGGGCTGGATACTGCTCACGTTTTTTCCTTTTGTTATTGATCCTTGTGATTCGATTGCTGAGGTGTAAAATGTTTAAATAAGACTCAGGTACCCTTCCTTTGAAATCTCACTTGGTAAAAATGTTCTGCTATAGATTATGAAGGCTGTAGCATTTAATAATATCAGGCACAGCAAGGAGAAGGCAAGATTTTGATGTCCTTATGAATAGTGAATGCTGGAGGAGGCTGGCACTGTTCAAGGTCAGTTAAAATCTGGTTGAAAGTTGCTGTTTCTCTGTGAGTAGAGGAGTTCCTGCCTTGGAACTGCCACATGCAATGTGTTTGTACAGAGCCCAGGAACAATGTGGGTTGACCCAGCGGGTTGGAAGCTCAAATGCAATGTTAAATAATACTGATCTTAACAGCAACCTGGAATATTCCTGAAAAGCCAGAAAACATGCACGGATCCATCAGTGCTGCCACAGTCTGATGGATCATCTGGCCTGACCCTGCTCTCAGGGAGGCCAAGAACACAATATTATTTGGTTTACAAGGATGATGGCTAGACTGAAAAAATGCTATCCAGGAAAATTTTAAAGATTTAAAAATGTTCAATTAAAAAAAAAAAATCTGGATCTACCACTTCAGGGAAACTGATAAATTTACAAAGATTAAGAGAACTGAGGCTTCACCAGGACAGGATTATTTTGAGGGAGGGTTGATGGTTTACAGATAGTTCCTTGCTTCAGCAGGATTTTGCTGCAGCAAAAAGGCCAGCCTGCTTCTTTTCCTAGCTCTGTCTCCTCTCCTTCAATTTTACCCTGTTTACCTCAACAAAAACCTATTTTAAAATGAAACCTCCCCACAGACTTTTTCTTCCCATTGAGAAGCCTTCATTTTCCAAAAAGACATTGTCAGGGAAGTCCCATTTGAATGGAATAATCAAGACTTCCGTGGGATGACCCCTCTTTTTCTGGCTGATGACATGGGGAGCAGAGCCCTTGGTTTTGCTAGTAAATTCTGCTTACAGAATTGTGGTGACACCACTGCAGGCAGCTACATCCCAGCATGTCTGATTCTCCTTCAAGGGTATCTCAGCTTCTAATATTTGTTGCTAAGAAGAAATGAAAGTTGAAGAGCAAGCAAAATTCTCTAAAACAGGATTTTGGACCAGTGATTCACACAATTGTCCTTGACCACCTAACAGCCATATTGGCTGAGAGCAGAACATGATCAGAGCAGCTCCTGCTGCTTCAGAGGGATGAGAAAATAAAATCCAGAGAAGAAAAAAAAAATCTTCTATTTTGGTATACTTAACACATACAGTTATCTACGTGTCCTATATATCATTTAACAAATTGCTTTGCAATTCTTACAGGGCGTGGTATAATGACTGATTTAAAATCACTGCATTGCTTAAACTGCATTGTTCTTCATCAAGTTGAGTCATTTTTATGTGAAGTGTCAAGCTCTCTAACAAATAACTGCTGCCAGACAAATCAAGTTCCTCATCTTAAAGCTACGGCTAAATAGTTTATAGCTTTAATCTGCTCACTGAGGTGTGCAGTCTATGACAGTAATTATAAATGCAAGGAGAAATTATAGCTGAATGCTTTAACTGCATTAGGAGCCATTTGATGAACAATCATGATTGCCTGCTCATTTTCAACAATAGAGGGCAAGTTAGTGTCAGTGCATTAGAGGATTTTCAGTTCTGCTCTGCTCTTTCTTCCATTTACCACAGAATGTCAGTTGTCTCCTATAAAGTAGGGAAAAAAAGCACTGTAGAAGCTTTAAACTTGATGGTTAAAAAAAGACAAAGGAGGAAACAGAGAGAAAAACTGTTTATCATTACGACTTTTTTTGTTTTTGTTTGGTTTTGCAGCAGCCTTACTTTCGAATTAGTTCATCTCAGGTAGCTGTTTGTTCACTTATCGAGGTCTTTTGAAACAGAGATCTCCCCAATCAGGTTAGTTAATTTGACTTTTTGGTGATTTATTTCTATCAAAAGCTGTAACAAGGCCACAGAGAGCCTCAGTTAGTGACCAGCTCCAAGCCAATCTCACCTGGCTCTAAAGTGAGAAATACAATTCTGCCCTGCCTTTTCCCTCAGAACAACATAAAAATTCTAATTCAGTTGAAGAAATGAACAAATGTTCTTCAAGGTACAAGTCAACATACAAATTACTTCTAATTAAAGCCATGTTTCCTAATGTTCATGGGTTTTCTATGAAGGATAGCAATAAAAACAAATTTGAAGTGGGTTAAATGAAAGAGAATAGAGATGTCTGATTGTTGTATATTACATATAATCTTACTTTATATTACTAAACCCATATCACTTAGAAGAATTCAAGAAAACACCAAAGATGTCTATAAAAGAAATATATACATATCTTTTTACATTTAAGAAGAATTTATAGCAAATTTCTTATAAACAGCCTCACAGAGGTCTTAAAAATAAATCCATACCCATAACACATTTTTCTACAGTACTAACCCAGATTATTCATTTATATTTTTAATGATAGCTAACATTTGACAATATAACCTCTACTACTAAATGCCATTGAAATATAAAGTACTTTATGTATTTCTATACTTCAAGTACTGTTTCCACTGTTTTATTCCCGTTTATTTCAATCCATATCCTCTATTTTTATGCCTATTTCACTGCAATATTGCCTGCAAGAAGGAAACACAAGTGCATGTGTGTGTTTTAAGGATCTCAGCTTTATATTTCCCCTTTCTAAATACTCTGCTCCCCTCTGTTATTATTCAAATGCATACTGGATTTTAAAAATAACATGGTAAGAGTAAGCAAACTCTGAAAATCCCTGTTATTTGATTTAGTCTCCTTGCAGATTTCTGAAGAATCCACGTGAATAAACTCTGGCCTCCCCACTCCCAACCTCGTCAGAACTTCAGGGAGGCTTTCGGCTCCGAAACTGTAATAAAATCTTTACAATGCCATCCCAAATACCCCATCATTTCAGACAATTTGTGCTATCATGCATACCAACCGAAATTATAGCTCCAGATAACAGTGCTATCACTCTGTCATTGCAATTTAAATATATTTTTTCAAAGGTAAGATACAACCTGCATCTTGATATAAATTAGAAATGGATGAGTGTTACGAGGACAGCAATTTCTCGGGATCCAGAGGCAGGAAGGACAGTCCCTTATTTATGTAGTTACACATCACCTGAATAATATGTCTCCGTGCAGGTTATTACAATGCAGAAACCACTTTTTTTTTTTTTTTTTTCCTCCCTNACATCACCTGAATAATATGTCTCCGTGCAGGTTATTACAATGCAGAAACCCTTTTTTTTTTTTTTTTTCGCTCCCTTGGAGATTTTTTTTCCTCCCTCTTTGTATTTGCTCCTCCAATTCCTCAGCAACAGTAACGTGTTTACAAAGGTGGGTGTTTGGTTTGCCTCTGAGTAATAACACGGTGCTTTTAAGACCAAATCCGAAACATTTGTCACGCATTAAGCCATGAATGTGCCAAAATAGCTGTTGTATTAATATATCTGGCAGATAGCTTTTGTTTGATAGTCCCCAAATTATTGGTTTGCTCTGTTATCTCTTGTGTGGAAACTATGAATGGCAGAGTCTTAATAATCATTAACTGGTGGGGGAGGAAACAAAGTATGGGATGTTTATCCCTGCCCAGTCTCTCAGGGGTGTTGATTTGGAGTGACCAGGTAAACAAACAACGTTCTAATCTTGGGCTGAAGTGCCCAAATAGATACTTTAGGGTATTTGCCCTATTTAGAAAACAAACTCCCTTGGAGTGGGATGGAATTTTGCTGGCTGAAATATTCAGGCAGCATAAATCTCCTCCAATGCAGACAGCACGTACAAGATGTATGCAAAACTTCAATCTTACTGCACTTGAACGCTGATGTTATACTCCATGGCAATAGCTTACAGTGCCAGCCCAAAGTAACCCCTTGATCAGGGGTTTAAATTATTCAAAAGTAGCATTTTTAATGGAGCTTAAGTGACGCAGGGCCCTCGTGCTGGCTTTGGCCACAGAAAGTGTTTCCTAAAGCTTCATGAACATTTGCAGTAAAACAAATGGGAAATCTTCCCCCAAATGGGGATTGAACCCATCCCCTCAATCAGCCAGAGGATGGCCACAAAGCCAGGTGGCATCAGTGACCACTCACATCTTTAATTTTGACCATCTGACAAATTCGTTTTCTGAATGTTATTCAAGTAATGAACACCTTGGAGAAAACCCAGATCTGCACATGATTGTTCTGTGAACACCAGCAGAGCCTGAGTCTGCTGGAGGAATTGCTGGGAACAACTAAACAGAGCCCTCCTGGAAAAAAAAAAACTGGTTAGAACAAAAAACTTCTATTTGGACTTTTAGTTGATGTTCTGCATATTTATTTCAATCAAGAATATTCAAGTTTGTGAATCAAGTAAAATTAAAAATGCAAAAATGGTGTGGCATCTGAATATTACATTACATGTTATAAACATTGGTTGTGGCAACTGGTGTATCTTGCAGCAAAAAAATAGCAACACTAACGCAGCAGTATCCTACTAACAGGTCTTGGAAATATTAAGCTTGTAAAAAATCTCAATTAAGCATTAACTCCCCCAGGTTATACGAGAACTTGCACTGAAGTCAGTGATGTTTATGGATTGACTTCCACCAACACGAAGCAAAATATAACCAAACATCTTAAAGATTAAAAAAGGAATGATGGAGAGAGAGGTTAAAATGATGTGACAAAAAAGGCCACTCACAGTAGCAAGTGTTTAAGTAAGTGTAAAATATTAAAATATTTTACAAAACTGAACATCCAAATATCAACAGAAGAATAACTGAACTTCTAGATAGGAACTTTTCAGAGTTATTTGTAGATTCTCGAGGCTGTGTTTGAGATTATGAGAAACTTGGAATAATTGAGATTTTGCTAATTAGACTTTGGAATTTTCTTCTTTTTCCCCATCCAAATCAGATTTATTGGTGTGCTAGCACTGAATGAGGTAATAACCTTTCAGGTTTCAGTGCTCTTTATCTGCTTTTTTCCATTCTCACTGCAAAGAGCAGCGCTTAGTTCTTGCATTCCACACAGAAGTGCAGTGGGTGTGAAATGATTTATTCTTAGGAACAAAAGAGAAACGGGCGAAAGGCTATTTTGCAAATAATAAGCAGCAACATTTCTCTCTAGGGCAGTGTGGGTTTGCATTGACCAAGCTCTCTTCCCGAAAACGTTATAAAATGGGTGTGTGCATGCGAGGGAGGAGCGGCGCAGCATACACGATGCATTTTATACTGTTTTCCTACTTTTACCAAAGCACGGAGCCTGACGGAGCCTCCTGCAAATGCTGAAATGAAAACTCGCTATAGAGCATGCATACCTTAAGAGTTATTCTTCATCCACTTCTGCTACAAATTGTGAATGGTGTTCTGGTGACTTGCTGTGTGTTTTGCTTAGATGAAGTTTTACTGCATGTTTGCTCGCAAATGTCCGACAGCACAACTTACATTTGAACTTAGAGTCTGTGTCCTCTTCTCCAGCTATTGTTTCAGGAGATCTTTGAACTGAAACTCTGGAGATTTCTTGCTCTACCTTGGTTTGCTGCTCCACAGCCAGCCTGTTCATGTCTTTCATTTGGAAACCTAGGTGGGATTCTAAGTGGCTAATGTAAGTAGAGGGGGTTCGGAACTGAGATGCACAGTCGCTGCAATAAAAGACTGGATGTCCTTTGTCCATGTTTTTCAAAAACTTTGTTCCTCCGGTTTTCCTAAGTTGATACTTGACATTTGCCAACCAGTGGCTGATGGTGGTCATCGACAGTCCAGTGAATTTGGAAATCTGCATGCGCTCCTGTGGGCCTAGATCTGATAATAAATATTTACCTTCAGATGTCTGGAAGAGGCTGGAAGCAAACTGAGCTTGCAAAATGAGCAGATGCTGAGGGTTCCAGTTTGACTGCCTGCCCTTCCTTTTATGCAGAGTGGAGACTTCCGTGGAGACGTCCTCGAAGCGTCGGACATCTATTTCCAACTTCATGGACGGGATCCTTGAGGATGAGGCAGGTTTTGGTGTGGTAGCTTTGGGAAGAACTTTGACCATGTCGGCGATGTCAGACAGAGCGTGCTTTTGAGGTGGAGAAGTACAAGATTGTGCTTGAGCTGACTCAGCTTTCTTGCCTTTGGATTTGGTCAGGTCAATAGGCTGATCGTTGTTTTCGAACAGATAGTGCCTGGATGCGCTCGCAGGCTTTGGTGGGGTTGGAGCGGGAGATAAAACTGGCTTCTCCATCATATTGAGATTGGGTTTGTGGAACATGGAAATTGTGCTAGAGCTGGGGCTGCAGTTGGATTGAGGCTGTAAGGGCTCAGTGGCTTTGCCCAGGTGATTGTTCAAGACTGACTGCAGCGCGCTCAGGGGGTTCACACAGGGCAGCTCCGAGGTGTGGTTGGCAGCAGCACAACCATTACTGAGAGAAGCTGCTGGTGGCTCCTTGAGGACTGGCTTTTCTTTTCCACTGTCCTCTTTAATTTTGTCTTCTTCTTTCAAGGGACATGGTTCTGTCTTTTTTGGCTCCACAGATGCTTCAGCTTTGAGGAGAGGTTCTCTCTCGCTCTGGCTGAGCGAGGCCGGCTCAGCCTGGACTCCCTCCTTAGCATAGTCCTTTTGTACCTCCTCCTTGTCCTCGGCCTCCTTCTTCACTTGAGTGCACTGGCTCACGTTTGCTGAGATTGGGACCAGAGGCATCACCTTCCACTTGGGCGCTATGGGCCTCAACTTATTGGTCATGGTTGGCCTGATTTGGAGCACCTGGGACCCCACAGGCAAGGACGGCTTGGCTCCCTCAGAGAGCTGGTAAGCTGCATGGATGCTGGGATAGGCACTCCAGCTGGGAGCTCCGTTCTGAGCCTTATTGATGGCTGTCGTGACAGTGTTCTCCAAGGACTTTAAAATGTCCCCACCACCCTTTGAACCATCTTCTAAATCCTCTTCTCGGAGGTACTGGTATTTCATTGTGGGATCCAGGGGTTTCTGAAGAGTGTCTTCGTACTCCTCGGTTTTCATTGCTTTCTCATCTTTGTTTGCATCATCAGCTTTATCTTTTTTACTTTCCTTTTTAAGTTCAGAGGCAGGACCTATGCATTCTGCAGATGATTTACTGGTTGATTTGGAAACAGGGCTGTCACTGGCTGGTGCTTCAGACAGCGACTGCATTTTTTCCACAGCTAAAGGATCCAGAACAAGCTGCTTTCCTTTCTTTGAAGCTGAACTCGTGACTTTTAAGAAATGGCCAGTGACCATCATGTGTGTCGTGAGCTGCTGCAAGGTATCATGGGAGCTTCCACATTCCATGCACTTCAAAATCTGGGATTTGCAGGCCTCAAACTGCCAGGTGTAGCTGGCCCCGTTCTGGTACCCGTAGCGGTTGTTGGAGGAGAGCTGCAGGTTCGTGTTCTTCTGAGGAGAGAAGGTGTCTGAGAAAGACCCCGTCGTGGAGTCGGGGGAGCAAGGCCTGTTCACATCAAACACACGTTTCTTGGCTGGAGTGACCATTTTTGAAGAAATGGTTGGTACCGGCTCCTTCAAAGGCACTTTTTGGTAATGTTTTGTTTTTATCATATGAACGCTCAGATCTTGAAGGGAATCAAAAGAGTCACCACAGAACATACACTTCAGAACTTTTTGTGCATCTTCCTTGTCCATGTCCTGGAAGGCCCTTTTCCGGGGCTTGGAGTAGCTGGTAGGTCTGTGCTTGTCCTTTTTGTGGTTGTCATCCTGGTAGTGCCCTGTCTCGTTCATGTGGACCGTGAGTTCCACCAAGGTGTCGTAGGCAGCGCTGCACTGCCGGCAGCGGAACCGGCTGGCGCCCGTGAACACAGTCCCGCACATTTTGCTGCTCTGCCTGTAGAGCTGCACCGAGCTGAACAGGTTGGGCTTGGAGACAGGCCTGGAAGGTAAATTCTGCTGCAAACTTTTGGACAGCGCGTCTTGGTGCCAATCGAAATCAGCTTTGTTCCCTCCGTTCCTGTTGTCGCAACTTCTCTTTTCAGAGTTGGACAACTTGAAACCCAGCCCCAAGCCTGTCCAGTAAGAGTCCGACAGGATGTTGGCATAGACTGCCGTCATTTTATCCATGCAATCATGTGCTTCGCTCTGGACTTTGGGGTGGGCGCTGCTTTTGGGGTCCTGGGGCTCCCTGGAGCAGATGTTTTTGATATCTGCCACATGGTCACTACCGTCACTCAGCAGCGATTCGTTCTCCGCGTCCTGGTTGGATATGTGGCTGACAGGGGAATTCTGGAAACTGAAGTTCCCTTTCTGCTCAGGACCCACTTCGTGCTCCTCATCCGTGCCGGTGTCATTGCTGCCCTGCAGCTGAGCAGTGGAGTTGTTGTCATCGTCATCTTCCTCCTCCTCCTTTATATCTTCCTCTTCCTTTAAATCTTCCTCTTGGACATAACCTGAAATGTAAAGTCAATATATGAAATAATCTGTTAAAGGAGAATGTTACAGTTCCCGCTTTCTACTTTCACACTATGTATTTTCTTTACTGGATTTTGTTTTAATCTCTAACTATATTGTCTGTTAGTTCTGGAGGTGAAAAAAAGCCAAATGATGTCTCTTTTTTTGTGAAGGTTGCTGCATTTTGTTGGCAGATGATCATAATTCTTTATAACTGCCAGAGATCCCGAGTTAATAATTTTCCTGTCATGGGAGTATAATTCTAACTGTCCTGTAATGGGACAGTTGGAAAATTCATATGTAAGAATTTAAAGTTTATACTAAAACCTTCAAATCTATGAAATTGTTTTTAGCCTTGGTGAGAGAAAGGGTTGAATTTGTAAGGAAGAGAAGAAAAATAAGTGCCATAATCTTCCTGGTTCAGAGCATCATCTAGGTACAGTAACCTTTTGCCACTTGATCACCTAAAAATGCACTTTGGAATGTACACAAATAATTTATATGTCAAAATACAACATCTGAAAGCATTAATAGGCATAAGTGAAACACTTTTGTTTATAAAAGTAATGTACTGTGTACCATAAAAGCAAATTGTGCCTCAGAAAAATCCATAAATTTCAGGGCAAGAATTCTTGGAATTTACAGATTTGACAGGGGTAGACCAAAGTTAATTGTAAAACTGGAAAAGTAGAACAAATCTAGAAGGATTTTATTTGGCAAATTATCTCTTTGTTTACTAAGATGAACTTGATTCTGGAAGAGCATATTTACAATCCAATTCCTTCCCATTATCTGAAATTCTTTTTATGGCTCTTAAAGAACTTGGTTCACTTTGCTCCCTTGAATTTGGTACTCCTGACCCAAAGATATCCTTCTAGCAAATCCAGAGAAAGCGTACCACCTTTCTGATGGAACAGAAATGTGGACAAAGCCTTCATTTTCCAATCTATTTGCATGCTCTGACCCCTTCCCACATGTTTGCCATCCGGCCAAAGGCATGAGCCAGAACCAGAGGAACCATTCCCTGGAGGAAGGTGCAGCACAAGAAGAGGGAAATGATGGCTCTCTCTGTGATGGGAGCTCAGAAATCCATGTGTCATCTCTCCCACACCTTTGCCATGAGTTTAGGGACTGCCAGGCTTAGAGCTGGGCTTGGCTTAGAGCTGGGCTTGGCTTACTCCAGGGGTGGTAGCAGAAGATGCCACAACCAGAGGCAAAGACACAGCAGTGGCTCTGAACAAATGACCTGCACATCACTTTAGCCTGATAAAATAGTAATAATCACACAGTAGGAGGAACACTGTGCTCTTCAGCAGAAGCTTTCAGCAAAGCAGCTAAATATTAAATGTTAAGTGATAAATATTAAAATGAATCCCTTTACCATGTGCAGGGTCACAGCAAACTTTAACAGGTGATCAGACTGGAGCAGCAGCAAAGACAATGCTTAGACCTCAATAATTTCTTCTCCTCCCCAAACTTTTCCCTAATTACCAGGTACCACTTTCCCTTTGTTGTGTGTTTTTTGGGGGACCCAGGAGAAGGCAGGGACATGGAGGTGGCAGAAGGTCCCCAGGTGAGGAGCAGTGACCCTGTGACACACAGCCCCTCTCCAGGACGTGTCCCAGTGCCAGACACACCACACAACAACAACAAGGAGGGATACAAGGAAGAAATCAAACAAAACACACAAAATAGAGCATTCCCATAGTTTTCAGTCACTGCAAATTGCATTCTCCATTCCAGCACCAATCCTTTGAGTGTCATTAACCCATTTTTCACCAGGAGCTGAGTTTTCCTTTGGAAGGTACATACAGTAGTTTATTCCTCACAAGATGCTTTGTCCTTCTCTAGGAAAAGCAGAAGTACCAGACAGCTGCACATCCCCCACAATATGGATAAAATTTACTGCTTAATTAGGCATTGATGTGTTTACTATAACCTTTACAGAAGGGTAACTTGTGCTGAGGAATCCTCTTTTTTTTTTTTTTGGTGGCTGTGTAAGATACTGACACACTCTCATGTCAGTGGGAGAAATAACCCGTTCCAGTATCTCCAGAGGGTCTGCAGGGAATCCAGAGAGGGATTCTCCATCAGGAACTGTAGTGACAAAGAAGGAGGAATGGCTTCAAATTGACAGAGAGGAGCTTTAGATTAAAAATATGGAAGAAATTCTTCCCTGTGAGGGTGGGGAGGCCCTGGCACAGGGTGCCCAGAGAAGCTGTGGCTGCCCCTGGATCCCTGGAAGTGTCCAAGGCCAGGTTGGACAGGGCTTGGAGCAGCCTGGGATAGTGGAAAGTGTTCCTGCCCATGGCAGGGGTGGCACTGGATTTTGTAGTCCTGAGATCCTAACTTAACAAAAAACACCATCAAAATTTCACAAAACCATCAGTCATATCTGTTTTAATGCTTTAGGGGTTTGGGCAGCTTTAAAAACACATTTCAGTATCCTCCCTGTAAAAGCATTCCTGTTTATGTAAATGATTTAAATTGCTGTGGGCATTTTAAGGACAGTGGAGACCAGTTCTACGAGACAACCTCGGGTACAAGAGATGCTCATGTTCTTCCAGCAGGGCTTTTTAGTAAGATTTCATTGGACATGAAGGGATGTAGCTGGTTAACAGAAATAACATTAATTTAAGTGGACTTTGCATTATTTATTTTCGAAGTAAAGAGTGTCTTATGTCTGTACACCCACATGCTTTAAATGCAGAGTCTGTAATAAGTAGCATAAATTTTGCACGTCACACTGATGTCCATGTAATAAATTGTTGAGTGACCTGTTCTTTTCCCACCAGTTCTCCCCCAGGCTTATTCTGACATTCCAAACCTCTGAGATCCTCATGTGTAACTGTGTTACAGGGAAGAAAAGGACATGAAAGAAATCCAAACTCAGTAAGTGGATGAACGCTTCCTCCCTTGCCTAGATGGAAATTTTTTCCACCAAAATTAAGCAGGCCCAGGCAGATGGAAAAGATGGGAAAAGTGCAGTCCTGAAGAAGTGGGAGACTGAAATGTCACTATCATTAACAATTGACAAAACTCAGGAGCTTCAAAGCATCGAATGGAAGCAATTTTGGGCTTCCTAAATGGAAATGCAGTCTTTGGTTTAGTGCTGATTGATCTCAAGACAGAGTAGGGCAAGATCATGACATCAGTAAGGATAATATTATTATATGGATCATAATCACAAATATAACTCCAAATTATTTGGTTTCTTAATTCCCCCCTGTGTCTTTGTGATTGGATTCATGGCAACCTCAGAAACCTGCTTCTCTAGGGTGAGAGCTGCAATGGACAGCTGGGGTGTTATTCTTCAAAGAGGACATTTTCTCAGCTATTTCTGGAATATTTCCACCAAGGAGGTAAAATAAACCAGGTCCAGTTAATACACCTGCAAAAACTGGGTCTAAAGCCACCCCCATGCCCTTGGAGCTGGAACTTTTCCCTGCAGAGAGCACCAAGCCAGGCTCCCAGGGGGTGAATGCAGCACTGACACCAGCATTAACCTGGGAGTGGCACCACATTATCCATCACTCCTGACCTGAATTGTGAAGAGCCAATACAGCTTTTTGTCAAAATCTTCATTCTGACTGGTAACCTTTCCACCAGGAGATACTATTTTCACTTTGGTGAAATTTGAACTATTTTCACTCAAATGTGCTCTTTTTCCATGTAGAGAGACATTTATTAAAATACATGTATATATATATATATATACATATTTCTTTCCAAGACTGGAAAATTTATTTTCTGCCAAGAGAAGGGACAGTGAATCATTGTCCAGAACAGCTCTGCTAATCCATGTAAAACCCATGGCACCACCTGCACTTCTTCAGCCATACATATTCCAGTTTCCCTTGAAACAACATCATCAGGAAAGCAATCTCACAGTGCTAGGAGGTGATCTTGTTCCCTCCTTGTCTGGCTTCAGCTCAGACATCTTTCTGTGTTTGGCAGAAGCTGTTTCTTTCTCTGAAAGGTTCCAAGCAGATAATGGATAGTGACCACTTCTCATTCCTCCTTCTCCAAGATGTCGAACTACATTAAGCACCCACGGACAAATCTTAACATGGCTCTTTGGAGGAGTTCAGAGCTACAGTTTCATCCCAGTCTGAAAATCAGCTGAAGAGAGAAATTGGCAGCTGGGGGAAAAATAGTTCCCTACTCCATGGCATGACTCTTTGTCAAAGATATTTTGGAATTTCATGGGATTAAAACCAATAGAATGCTCTAGAAAAGCAATGGAATTTCATGGAAAGAACTCTCACAATATGAAATTTGTCATAAAGGAGTGAATTGTGGAATTTCAGAGTTTTCAAGGTTATTATTCAAAATTTCTGTACCATAGAAATAACTTCCTGTGAAGTTCTCCAAAGTGGAAAGAAAACTCAGGGAAAGGTTCCTGAATCTGGCACGGAGAGCACCTGGGTCTGAATGATGGATGGCCTCAGCAGGTGAGGTTTGGGGCAGGTTTGGGACAGCCACACATCCCCAGGTGAGGTTTGGGGCAGGTTTGGGACAGCCACACATCCCCAGGTGAGGTTTGGGGCAGGTTTAATACAGCCACNCATAAAGGAGTGAATTGTGGAATTTCAGAGTTTTCAAGGTTATTATTCAAAATTTCTGTACCATAGAAATAACTTCCTGTGAAGTTCTCCAAAGTGGAAAGAAAACTCAGGGAAAGGTTCCTGAATCTGGCACGGAGAGCACCTGGGTCTGAATGATGGATGGCCTCAGCAGGTGAGGTTTGGGGCAGGTTTGGGACAGCCATACATCCCCAGGTGAGGTTTGGGGAGGTGTCACATCGCCAGGTGAGGTTTGGGGCAGGTT
>VXBB01005017.1:28372-48689 GCA_013399915.1 Illadopsis cleaveri | reverse complement strand
GGAGCGGGAGAGAGAGAGTAATGATTAAGATCCATCCCCAATTGCCTGAATACTCCACCATCAGGCACTGGGGAGCCCCGTTCCCAGCCCCAGTGAGGACCTGGAGAACCCTTCCTGGCAACTGGGGAAATCCGTGGCGTGTCCACCCGTAGTTGAGGTTTCCAGTTCATCCAAAAAGGGGTTCAGCTTTAGAGGCCCAAATTGACAAGTCCAAATGACTTGTTTAGCTTTTTGTGCAGAAAACATCAGGTTCTGATGGCCCACTTCCCAACCAGCTGGGGCCAGGTCTTGGCCAGAGCCTTGGCCACGGCAGGGAGGGTTTTGCCTAAAATATTCTACTGACAAGTCTCTAGGGATAGCTGTAGGGAGGATTTCTTGATACAACCTACACAAAGTGATACAAATAACTCTACAACAGGCAGTCTGGCATTAAGAACAACTAATACTAAAGTTTTAATCACCTGTTTTTAACTAAAGTGTCTTGATAGTATTAATAGCATCATGCTCAAGGTTCATCTTGTAAGTCAACTTAGGCTTAGGCCTGCTGTTCAAGCCTTAGCACATTAGACACCAACAGTGGCCCTTTTCCATGGGAAACTAAACTCACCCCCCAGGTTCCTGATGTCAGTTTGTAGGAGGTGTTTGGCACTCCAAGGGCAGCCAGGCTTCCATCTGGTGGCAGCTTGCATCTGGGAGAAATCCTGCTCCATTCCTCTCTTAGCATTTCACAGTTAAAAATGATTATTTTTCATTTCTGATGGAGAGGGCCTGTGTCTGGGGAGCAACTTGGTTGGGAAATGAGAGGAATTCCAGTTGGATACAAGGGAAAAAAAATACATTGAGAGTGGCAGAGTGACTGGACAGGGTATGGAGCAGTGGTGAAGGGGTCTCTTCATCCTTGGAGACCTCCAGAATTGCCTCCAACTCAAACTTTCCCTGTTTCTTGCAATTTAGGGGACATTGCATGGGAGAGGGGTAGCTGGCTAAACTGGTCTCTCAGGCCACAGTCAGTAGTCATTTATCACTCAATAAATGAGGAGGAACAGGTATTTTTGCTTAAAAAATAGTTTCTAGCTAGAATGAAAAATGTCTATTGTTTTAGGGATTAAATATATGACACTGAATGCAGACAATGCTTTCCAAAGGTTTAAACCTTTCTAGAGCGTTCGAGCACTTCTTGGTGTTCTCTTCTCTTCATGTCTGCCCTTAACAACCACTTTTATATCTGTTTATATTTTTACAAAAGATTATTATAAACAGACACACAGTAAGTACACCTTGGGTTTCTAAAGAAAATATGTTGTGGTGAAGAAAAAGGTGATCTCCCAGCAGTGTGTGTTTGTGTAAGGGATCAGAGCAAAGCTGCCATGCATGGAAAGTTCCTGAGATAGAAAGTGAAAGCAAATGCTGGTGACAGAAGGTGCTTTGGGGTGAGCACTGAAAAAACAAACGGTTTTCTCATGTTTTTCTCAGTGGAAATAATCAGAACTATCAGCTTTTCCCTTCTGGGAAAATTTTAGGCATGAATGTCAGACCTAGCAGCTCCAAGGATGGAGAGGGACTGATCAAAGCCAACATCAGAATGAGAAAGGAGAGAGTTGGGCAGAGCTGTTCAGAGTAAAAACATCCCTGAGCCACCACATCGAATGCTTTGTGCAGTGGAATGTGGAAAATAGTATTTTTGTAACTACTTCCATTCAATTTCATGTCTCTTCCTCCAAGCATAGCCCTGCATGAATGAGGCAGGATGCAAGGCAGCATTTTGGGGCAGTCCCAGAAGAAAAGCCAAATGGTGGAGCACTGCTAGGGGTAGAAAGGAATAGCATCTCCAGAGCCTGTGATGAAAGAGAGATGCAAGGAGAGGAGACATCTCCTCCCTGAGATAAAGGAGCAGGGATGGACACCTTTCCTTGGACAATCCCAAAAAGAACAGAGGACCTGACTGGGGTGAAGCAGCTCCATGTCAGCACAGCAAACCGTGTGGGGCCCAAGTCGTGCCCAGCAACAGATCTCAAGGATTGACACTTCTCAGAAATGCCAGCTTGAGTCAAGAAAGTATTCAACACTCTTTGTTTTGTACTTAGGGAGATGTGCCTTGAAGTGCCCTGACTTGCCCACAGAAATCCCACTGCTGCTCAAAGCAGAGCCTTTGGGTAAACACAGGCAAATGCAACCTGCTCAGTGGAAGTTCTGGGGCTAGAGGGACACACATGCTCATGTCCAGAGAGTGCTCCTAGGTACACCTTCCTTACCTCCCACTCCCAGGATTTTGGACTGATTTACGTATCCCTTCTCTCCATCACTTGCATCCCACTCTTTTATTCCTTTCCTAGGATCTCCTACTACAGTGATATTTCTGCTCACTATTAAAAGATATGTAAACTTTTCATGGGGGAAACAGGTCAGATGGTTTAGATAATTTTGAAAATATTCCTCCAGGGAAGAGCAAATACAGGCTTTACACCAGCACTGATGCTTATGTGACTGAGGCCTTTAGGAGCAAAGCTTGAGCTGAATGCCTTGTTCTGCTGATTTGAACCAACAAGTAGATCATTGAATCATGGAATATCCTGAATTAGAAAGGATCCAGTCCAACTCCTTGCCTTGCACAGGACAACCCAAGAATCTCCCCATGCATCTGATAGCATTGTCCAAATGCTTCTGGTGATAGTCCACAACATGCCTAAGGAACTGGGACAGTGCTTGGCTCCCATGGAGGTTGGAGATGAAGTTACAAGAGGAATTTGGCAGTCTCTTGAATGAAATGTGTCTGTAACATCAGTAAAATTGTGCTTCAGAGAGAAGGGGATCAGAGCAGGCAGGTGGGGGCACAGCAACACCACTAAGAGAACAATGCTGGTGCATGGATATGGAAGGATGGGATTTGTCTGATCTTGGGGTGGCAATGTCAGAGCAAAGAAGGAAGCTGTATGAGAGGCTTCAAAATTGATTACCAAGACGATCCTGCTGATTGTAAAGCAGTTTTAAAACCACAAACACCTGGGAGAAGAGAGAAGGGCTATTTGTGGGCACACAGAGTAGGAGTTAGTCACAAAGCAAAGCAGAGATTCTGTGGGTTATTGCAGGAGGGGAAATGGGCCAGTGAATAACAAAACCAAATTGATTTCAACAGAGCCCGTTTATTGTTTACATTACATGCCAGATATAGATTTTAGGTCTACTCTCCACGTGGGCACGCCTCTCTGGGTTGGCTAAGCTGCTTCTTCATGAGGCAGGCACACATCCTTCAGGACATCCAATTGGTCAAGTGTCCATCATCACGTTGTGCTTCCCCTATCTAGGGTTTACATTTTTTCCAGACAGTTTCTCAGGCTCTCTTCTTATTTTTGATCCTGTTGTTTTCTCAGTAACCTTGATGAATTCCTGAGAACTCTAATAACAAAACTGCAAGTGGTTTGATAATATTACTCACAACCAGTTCGGCTGATGCACCAGAATGGCCTGTTACACAGATACATTGCTACAGGTTATGACCTAGACCCTGAACTCCACCAAATTCCTGGGTGATTCTTGCAGTCTGCATCCTGCCCTGGCATATCAGTCTCCAGCATGACTCACACAGCTATAGGATTTACCAGGAAAGCAGACACAAAAAATTAGGTAGACACATTGCCCCAGTGTCAAAAACCAACCTATCCCAGATCCATCACTGCCATTGAGATAATCACTGATCCATTCAGATAAAGCTCATTTGCAGAAGAGTTTGATTGTGAGCTCTCTATTTCTCAGGGTGAACACAGTGCAGAAGGACTGTCAGCCACTGTGTTCCTGTCCCACCTCAGGCTTGGGGACAGGGTGGTTTTTCTGCAGGGAACAGCCACCTCTCCCAGGAAGGGGGAACACACACACCTTCATGCCCTTAAAAATCTGGCACTCGGTGCCTAAATGTTTTTCTCACAAGGAGATGTCAAACGATTTCCTGAGTGGTGTTTCCCTGGAGACAGTTGTGTTAAATATTAATTGATGGAATGATATGAGGTGTCATGACATCAGCAGGCAGAGCTGAGATCACGGGTGGACAAGGAAGTCAGGGCTGAGGATGGCTTCTGTGGAAATCACAAATCTGAGTATGCAAATAACTCTGTGTTTAGTAAATACTTGACTGATGGAGTCATGGCATTTATAGAAGAGGTGGAGGGAACATGGCACGTACATGAGAGGGTGGATGGAAGTCTTGACCCAGAACAGAACAATAATGCAAAAACCTACAACCAGGAGCCGCAAAGGCTCCCAGGGCCTTCTTCTCCCATTGGATTATTGGATTATTATTTCAGAATCTAATTGTCCCACTTGGAGCTATCCATAGGATTACTGAACTTCATCCTAATCCAGGTTGGGGGGTAGGTCACTACCTTACACAGCCCTATCACTCAAGGTCCCTTTGGTTCAGAGGGGAGATAAAACTGTCAGAGGATGGTGGCTTTACAGCTGAGGTACAGTTATCACAGTCAATACTGTAATAACTAATTGACTTATTTTTTCCAACTCTGTCAAAGGTGATGGTAGGTCTTGGACAGGCACCTTAGAATTTTCTGCACCAGTTTGGGAGAAAACACTTTGATCTAGCTGGTCAGACATAGAATTGTGGTGTTGGGATGTGGAAGAAGTTCCAGAGCCATCCTATTGAGGGTGACAACACCTCCTATGCAAACACAAGAATCCTTTATAAGGTAACTAAGGGAAGGAGAATAGGAGCATCTGCCTATGTGAATCCTGCTTGATCTGTGCACGGAGATGGAGAGTTCATGCAGATGGAGAGATTTAGCCCAGGCTACAGAGAATTCAGCCCTTTGATTGCATTTTGGACCAGACAGAGGCTTACCCTGACATCTGAACTTACAGCAGCTATTTGGCCACTCCACACAGGGTCTCCAGGAAAACATCAGCCCGAGGCTGCCCCAGCTGTGGGACTGCTAAAGGGTCACTGCAGGGAGCTCTGGGTTCCAAGTACTGTCCTCCCCCTCCGTGGGGACTGGTGGTTGTGTGACCTGCAATGCTGCTCTTTATTTTGGGGAGTTCATTCTCCAAGACATGGGGATGCATCTCCCTGAGGTCATGCCCCCCCTCTCCTCACTGAATTAGTTCTGAAGTGTTTCATAATTTGCACACAAAGAAAATACACACTGAGTCTGACTGCTGCAAGCGAACTGAGTTATTTTCATGCCAACAAAGCACCCACCTCCTCACCCAGTGAGGCCACAACGTTCTGATCACAGACTAAACAGGCAAACATTTGGGTGAGTTGATGCAAAATGAAAAGGCTCTGGATTGTTGTGCGAGGTCACATCATGGCTATGACATAATCCCACAGCACTGCTCTTGTGTGCCTAGAGGAATGTGAACAGCCACCTTGCCAGTGAAAGCCGGACACCCACACACGCAGGTGAAAGAGAAACTAATTAGGACTAAGTCCTAAGTGTGTTTTGCCTTTAAGTGGCAGTCAAAGGGGCTTGTCAGGCAATGCTGAAGGCAAACAAAGAGAAATGGGAGCATGGCAAAGTCTTCAAAACATCTTTTAAAGGAGTATCTTGGAGGATTTGTAGTGTCTGGTGAAGTCCTTGTGGTCCTGAAGGAAGAGCAGGCCCAGCAGACACAGGCAGCAAATTCTGGCAGAGAAAACATGGAAGTGTGAAGTGAATCTGATTCAGAAAGGAAGTGGGAAAGAGAAGGGAAGAAAACTGAAGGCAAAATGCTGACAGTCATGGAAGGGAGAAGCAGAAGAGCTGAAGTAACCCGTTTCCCTACCACCCAAAAAAGTCACTTTTTGCCCAAAGCCTGGCAAGGAACTGACATGGGAACCAAAGAATTGTATCACAGCAGAGCCCTGAGTTCCCAGTGAAGCTCCCAGTCCATGGCTCCAGCATTTTTTTCAGATGTAGGGAACCCGGGCATCAGGCTGCGCTGTGCTGGTAGAGCTGCAGGATTTCACAGTGAATCCCACGCTGATAATTTGAGTGGCAAGTCAAGTCTGGAGGCAAATATACCCTAAAAAGGAAAGGCACAAGAAGATGTCTTGAGAAAACCAACATATCCAGGAAGAAACAGCTTCCTGTTATTGATATTGATTTCTGATATTGATATTCCCACTTTTCCATAAAATACAAATATTCTTTCTTCCATGGATGTGGCAGGAATCATGTTGCTGTGTGAACAATAAGTAAGGTGTTTTATTACAGCTTCCATGAATTTGTTCCCCTTCCCTGAGAGTCACCACAGCGATGATGCTGACTCTGACTCCAATAAATGTTCCAGGAAATGAACCCAAAAGGGAGAAAAAAAAGTGCATCAGTCTTCATGTGCCTGGGAGGTGAAACATTTTTAGGGAAACTAAATTCATAAATATATTTATTCATGCAAGAAGGAGGACAAAATAATATTAGAAACACAGGCCATATTTAGCTGGTTCTGGCAATTTTACATGATAAATCCTGTATATTTTCTATTTTTCCAAGGAAG
The DNA here is from genome assembly GCA_013399915.1 of Illadopsis cleaveri. Classification (NCBI taxonomy): domain Eukaryota; kingdom Metazoa; phylum Chordata; class Aves; order Passeriformes; family Timaliidae; genus Illadopsis; species Illadopsis cleaveri. The sequence continues at coordinate 42,212 of VXBB01005017.1, read as the reverse complement.
TCAAGCTTGGAAAGCTTTCAGCTACAGAATGTTCTTAGAATGCTCTTCCCTCTGGTGACCTATGACAGGACTCAAGGGAACAGCTGGAACTGTGTCAGGGGAGGGTTAGGTTCGATGTGAGGAAAGCTTTTTTTCCTCAGAGGGTGGTTGGGCACTGAACAGGCTCCCCAGGGAACAGTCACAGCCTCAAGGCTGCCAGAGCCCCAGGAGCATTTGGACAATGCTCTCAGGCACTGTGTGGGACTGTTGGGGTGTCTTGTGCAGGGACAGGACTTGGACTCGATGGTCTTTCTGGGTGCCTTAAACCCAGGATATTCCATGATTCAGTGACACTGGAGGGGATAATCTATTTGAGATGTTTGTCAACTCCATTTGAGCAGAAAACCTCTTTTCCCCCAAACCCATAATCCCTTAACTCTCATTTCTTTTTCCCCAACAAGCTATTTCTGCAGACGAGGTAAAAACATTCCAATCGTGTCATGTCCAGGCGAGCCCACAGACCACATTTAATTGATTTTTAATCAAAGTGCAGGGTGCAGTGTTGTCACCAGCATGGCCTGGGGCTGGAGCTGAGGCTGGGATTGGGGCTGGAAGCAGTGTCTGGGGCTGGAAGCAGTGTCTGGGGCTGGACCGGGGGTCTGGGCTGGAGATGGGGCTGGGGCTGGAGCTGCCCCTGGAGCAGGGGTGGAAATGGAACTGGAGCAGGGGCTGGGGAGCTGGGTCTGGAATTGGAGCTGGAGCCGGGTCCTGGAGCTGGGGGGTGAGGCTGGGACTCGGCCGGGATGCAGGGCTGCAGCAGGCACCGGAGCTGGAGCTGAACCCAGGGCCTGAAGCGGGAGCTGGGGTTAGAGCCTGGAGCTGAGGCTGAAGCTGNGGCGTCCGGAACAGCCGGGTCCTGCCGGGTCCTGCCGGGTGAGCGTGAACCGGCCCCCAGCTGCCAGCGGGGACGGGTCGCCGCCGCTCAATGTCAGCGGAGTGACCTGGGGGGCGCGGGGACCCAAATCCGGGGGTGTCCCATGGTGGGCCCTCCCATCCCCTCTGTGGGGAAGCCTGTGGCCGCTTTGAGCTCTTCACAGCGTTATGGGGAATATAACCTAGACAGAGGAAAAAAAAAAAAATGCACCAGCCCACGAATGCCTGGGAGATGCAATATTTTTGCAAGACGAGTAAATTCATAGATACACTCATTCAATCAAGCAGAAGGATGCAACAGTATCAGAAGCATGGTCTATTTTTAGCTAGTTCTGGCAACTTTGCCTGACCTATGGTGTATATTTTCTCATTTTCCAGTCTTGGAAAGGTTTCAACTGCAGAATACTCTTAGGAGACACAGGAGGGGATAATCTTGAGATATTTGCCAATTCTGGGTGAAGAACCTTTTATCCCTGAAACCCAGAATCACCAACAAACTTCCCCCCCACCTTCACCCGTCCTGCAGTTAGCTATTCTCACAGCTGAGATACGCCCGAGCAGGGAGCAGGAGTAGAGGGTGGTTGTTGCTTCTTTGGGCTGTCAGAGCCCAGGTGGACAGCAGGACAGAGGGTTTAGGGGGAACAGGTGCTGGAGGACCCTCCCAAACAGGGGGGAGCTTTATTTTGTACTTTTTTAGTACGTTAGACTAATTCTGTTTCTGTGGCTGCCAGTGCTCGGCTCTTTCTGGCTGCTGAATCACTGTGGTGCTGCTGGAGAGCCATGATTTCCAGTTTGGCAAGTGCCAAAAAGGGAAAGATATCCATGGGCAGACATTGGCAGGCAGCTTTCTGTACAGAGAGTCCTTGGCAGGAGGGCTCCTGGGAACACACAGACTTTGGATACATGCCTTGTTTAGGGAATGGTTACCAGGGAAGTGGTTGATTTTTTACCATTACTGCTCAGCTAAAGCGACAGGTGCCAAAGCCTGAGTGGTGCCATGTAGGTGGTTCCTGGTGGTTTCCAGGCGACTCCCAGGCACCTTTGACACAACTGCGCTTTCCCTACAATCACATGCTGCCTGACTGCCAAAAGAAATCAAAGTGACTTGAGGACTGAGGTGGTCCCTCTAGTTCAAGAACACATTTCCAAACCCCTGTGATTTAAGAAATTTGTCTGAGACTTGTGAAGGTGGACACCGACTCCATCACGTCTGTGTTGCTGGTCTCTAAATTTACACCCAGACGTGTGAGTTTTCCTTGGATATTTGTACTGCTGGAGACCTTAGAGCTGGTCACCAGTGCCCTCCTGCCTCACTGGCAGCACCTTGTGTGATCCCCCTGGTTTCCCTAAAGTTTCTTTCCACCATGTGGATGGTGCTCACTGTAATGACCCACTGGTCATAGGAGTAGTCTCAGCAGTGAACTCCAAAGTTGTTATCTGTTATTGATACCCAAAGCTGGGTGGCACCATCTTCCTGTAATTCCCACACCTTTCTTGATTTTTGGACATGTTTCCCATGGGCAGAGTTGCTGTGATCCCTGTGCTGTGTGCAAATGTGTTTCCTTTGTTTTTTGTTGACTCTTCTCTTGTCCTTGGGTAGTTGCAGAGGCTCCTCTTTGCTGCCCATTGACGATTTATTTGTTTTATACTTGTACCATGGCCTCTCTTTCCATGTCTCCTTTCACAGAAAATGTTTGCTGTGTTTACTTTACTGGCCACCATTTCTGAACTTCTCAGTGAACAACAGACAACAAGCAGAATTTGTGTCTTTGGTGTTCTCCACTTTGGTCACTCCTATTTTCTCCAAATCAGGCTGGAGAATTCACTTCCCACTAAGATGTCAAGGTTTTCTGGGCACAGTTGTTATTGCCAGGAAAAAAAGAAAAAAGAAAAAAAAAAAGTGGGTTTGGGGTTTTTTTTCCACACACACATTTTCAGATAGAAGTTGGCTTTATCTCTCACTGTGGACTTTCTGTTCAGTCTGAGGTGGTCTGTACTTCTGATGTGTCACTAGATCCTGTGCTTATTGCATTTTCTATAAAAGAGGTTACATCTAGAATGACCTCTTTTAGAAATAATGCTCTGGGCTGTGTCCTCAGTGTAACAAAACAATCCCTCACACAGAAAAATTACAGATACAGGTCGAAACATGGAAAATTTCAGTCAGGTGAGTCATATGAGAACGTTTCCAGAGTTTGTCTTCCCATGATGTTTAGAATTCTGAAGTACAAAATAGGAGTTGAGGAATATGGTGGGATTTAAATAGTTAAAATCCAGAACAGTGCTCCTCAAAGTTTGAGCAGCAAATGAATTTTTAAGGGTTTACTGTTGGCATTACTCTGGGAAGACTTTTCTTAGAGATGTGATCCTCAGGGTGGGTATTGTATTGTCCTGACGTTGTAAAATCCAGCAAAATTATTCCTTTGGCTTTTGAGGCAGCTGAGGGAGCTTGGAGAAGGCAAAAGCCCTGCAGACCTTTTGGGTGGAAGGGTAATATGGGCCACTTTTCTAACTCTGGTTTCATCATTCATCCCATAAAGAGGTGCCATGGCAATTACAAGAGAATGTGAATGTATACATTATGTCCATAATATAAATCATTATGTATATATGATGTATAAATTATTATGTGATGATAATAATATTGGTTATTATATTATTATTATAAATAATTATGTAATAATAAAATTGGCACAGGTTGGTGAGGGTTGGCACAGGTTGCTCAGAGAATCTGTGGCTGCCCCATCCCGGGAAGTGTTCAAGGATGTGCCTCAGAGCCACCTGGTCTAGTGGAAGATATCCCTGCCCATGGCAGGGTGTAGAATGAAATAAATGTTAAGGTCTTTTCCAACCTAAACCATTCTGTGGTTCTGTTATTCTATGATTATGTAGTAAAAAAGATTTGTATTATTTAAAATAATAACATAAGCACTGTAATAATAAGGCTGTATAGAACAGGTGGTTAAGATTCTTCCTGGTTACAGAAGTTGATTTTTTTTTGTCAGCCTGTGAGATGGATGAGGGATTCAGCTGAAACCTGGGGCTGCTCCAGTGCAGGGAAATTTAGTATGTGTCTTGTCTGGGCAGGAAAAGGTAATTTACTGCAAAATAATTTGGAGAGTGGATTTACAAGCTGGCAGTGTGCTTACTCCTACAGCTACCTGTGTTATTCCACTGAGCATGGAAAATGAGGGGAGCTTAGGAGCAGGCTCTGCGTGGCACAGCTGTGTCTTATGGATGAGGCAGAACCAAAAACCTTGTCTGCTTATGGATTTACTTGAGCTAACCAGAGCTGAGTTTCCACAGATATTCCCCAGAGTTATGAACAAGTAGCTAATTTTTTTTTTTTCCTTTTGTCCATAGGAAAACCGTCCAATCCCAGAACCGGGTCCTAATGGTAGGTCTACGGAAGACTGATTCTGGCTGCTTTCTTCACTTCTCTCTTTGTTTTCTCATTCTCATTTCTTGCTCCTTGATAATATAAAATATTTCCGAGGAAGTACAAAGTTAACCAAAAAACAATGGCATGACTGAAACAGATGATGCTGCTTTTCCAGCTGAAAAGAAGAGCTGGAGCAGTCACAGCCGTTTATCTGGCTTTTTTTTTTTGCTTCCTCTTCCATCAGTTTGTGTATGTCACAGTAAATGGCTCTTGGGACATGTCAGATGATCTTATGCAGAACTAAACATTAATAGGATGGGCATGTGGGCTGATAGAAATTTGATTCACTAACTCTCCAGGGCTAAAAATTAAATGGACTTGCTATTTTATTCCTGCTCCAGCAGTAATAACATTCCTCTTAAATTGAATTACTTTGTTGACCATATTTTTATTGACATTAGTTTTTGTCTTACCCTATTTCAAGCCTTCTTGCTTTGTGAATCATTGCGTAGTTTTGTATTTCAGCAGGTGGCTCTTGAAAGTGCCACTCTTGTGACGTGTGCACACAGTTCTGGTGTATAGATTGAATGCTGGTGAATTTGGATGTGTCAATACTGGCTTGGCCTTTGTTCTGGGGCCCAGGGGCGGCCCATGTGCTGCTCTTGCAGTGCCTAAGAAGGCCAGTTTTTCTACAAGGAACCTTCTCACCTTTTCTGGCAGAGGTCCTCCTGCGCATGCATTCCGTTGGGATCTGTGGCTCTGACGTTCACTACTGGCAGCACGGTCGAATTGGGGATTTTGTTGTCAAGGAGCCCATGGTGTTGGGACATGAAGCTTCCGGGACTGTTGTAAAAGTGGGCTCTGGTGTGACTCATCTGAAACCAGGTATCTGGAACCAAACCCATTTGTTTGTTTTCCTCCTAATCGGTTCCGAGAATATGTTGATAACGGGCTGTGTTTTTTTCTGTCACGGACATTTATCTGAAGTTCTGAATTCACAGTGTGACCTCCTCCAAAAAGTGTCACTCCACTGCAATTAGTCACCCATCTTGGCCACTAGTATATGATATTCTTTAGGTAGCTTTATCCTGGAATGTGTTGAGCTGGCCTGGCTGTATTTTACTTCAGAGCTGAGTGTATGCTGGTGCAAGGTGCCTTTTAAGGAAGCTTGATAAAGCTTCAGAAACCACATCTGTAGCTCTTGCCAGCAACCTGCTGTGAGTGTCTCTTCTCTGTGTGTTTTCTTGAAGGAGTAAATGGCCTCCTGGAGTGCAGAGGTCAGGAGAGCAACTGCTCCAGGCCCTGTGGTGAGACCTCATGAGTATCCTATAAAATGGACTGAGCAGGGAATTTTGCAAAGTTTGCTGATGGGAGCAACTTACGCAAGGTGGAGAGGATGTGGGGGACAGTCAACAAGAGTTAAAGAGAGACCCAAGAGGTGCCAGGGAGATGCAGGTGAGATTCAATGCAGGCAAACACAAAATGATATCCATGACAGAACAAACAAAACCAGCTTCATATCTAAAATGCTGTGCTGACTATCACTGCTGAAGGGTGAAACCTTTGGCTCTGACTCTGTGCAGAGCAGTGCTGGCTCCACAGCAGTGAAAATGCAAATCACTGTTAGGAAGGGGACAGAGACTCAGAGGATGTCAGTGCACATCTCTGCATGCTCTCTGCATGCAGTTCTGATCACCTGCTTTCCAAAAGGATGTAAAACATGTGAGAAAGGTTCAGAGGAGGACAAGGAGATAATGAGATGTGGAGCAGCATCTCTGACAAATGTCCAAGTCAGGAACTCAAGCTGAGAGCTAGAGAGACAACTCAATGATGTGAGGACTCATGGAGGGCTGGGAGAACAGGTTGCCTGTTCTCTGGTTGCTTCAGCACCAGAGAAGACACATTCACCTGAGATGTAGTGGACCATGTAGCTTACGTAGTGGAAGGAGGAGAAGTTGTTGAGTGTTACTAAATACAAACAAACCACTTGCTCCTTGGGAGGCCTCACAGCTGCGTGTAATGTGAGGCTGGGAGAGTATTCAGTATGTGTTTGTCCTGCCTTTGTCATGTCAGACACCTCTTGTTGGCCAGCTCAGAGGGGATGCAGTGGCCTAGATGGCTTTTTACTTCCACCCTGCTTATCCCCACGTCTGCCTGAAAGCCTGTTGATGGAGAACTTTGCTCAGAGGTTTGGCTCTGATTCCTCTGCCAAATAAATATGAGGCTTTGTGTCCCTTGTGTACTTGCAAGTTGTACTGTGCTCACACTGTTTTCTCTGATCCATCCTGCTTTGTGACTGCAATTAAGTAATAGCTCTTTGTCCTGCAGCATGTGTCCTTCAATGCAGGCAAACTACTCTGTTGTAGCACCAAGCTGTCTGTGTTGCCAGATAAATCCTGCCAGGCTCCTGGGTATTATGCACCTTAAGCTTCCTTCCCTGTGAGGGTGGAGAGGCCCTGGCACAGGTTGCCCAGAGAAGCTGTGGCTGGCCCATTTCTGGAGGTGTTCAAGGCTGTGTTGGACAGGGCTTGGAGGTCTAGTGGAAGGTGTCCCTGTCCATGGCAGAGAGTGGAACAAGCTGAGCTTTAAGGTCCCTTCTAACACAAAGACTTCCATGATTCTGTGATTCCCAAGGAACAGCCCTTTCCAGCTGGCAGCATGGTAGCTAGCCAAGTTCACCTGCTCCATCCTCAGTATTTCCTCTTCTACAGATTCAGCAAAGTATCTGGTCACAGTGTGATTGACTGGGGGCTGCCCCTTGATCTGCTGAGGTTGGCTGCAAGGCAGCTGGAGGAAGGTGTGTGAGGGGCTGAGCTTCCATCTGTGCCTGTGCCTCTGAAACACCATCTCTTTCCAAGTGCCTGGGAAGATCTTGGTGATGAGGCTGCTGTGAAGGGAGCGTTGGGAACCAGCCTGGTGTGTGCAGCAAGACCTCCCTCGCCTCCCTCCTGCCTGTATGGTGCCAGTGTTTCTGTGGTGTTCGGTGCTACACCTACTTGTGTGCCACCCTGTCCCTGACCTGCCCCATCTGCTTCCATCCTGGCAGGTGACCGTGTGGCCATCGAGCCGGGGGTCCCAAGGGAGATGGATGAGTTCTGCAAAACCGGGCGCTACAACCTGTCCCCGACCATCTTCTTCTGCGCCACGCCCCCCGACGACGGGAACCTGTGCCGCTACTACAAGCACAGTGCCAGCTACTGCTACAAGTCAGTCCATGCTCCTTCCACAGAGAAATACACACTCCCTGGGGGGAGATTAGCTGCAGCAGCCACCTCTTGGCCCTTTGGAACGCTCTTTATGTGTTCCCAACAGGTTTTATTGCTTTCTGATCCATAAATAACATGCCTAAGCTTGGATGGCAGCCACTTTGCAAAGGGTTTGTCAGGCAGGCAGTTTATCCCCTCCGGTGGCAGACATAAACATTTCCTGCTTGTCTCCTGGGATGTCACCACTGACTTACTCTTTAATTATTTTCCTTTTCCCATTTGCTCCCTGCTCTTGGTTTCTTTCCTGTCTCTTTTCATGTCCTTGCCTTCTTAGGCTGGTGCCTGAAGGTCTTTGTCTGTTTCTTTGAGCTGAGTTTTGGTGCTGCTTTTCAGGAAATATCAGGGTGACTGCTGACATCTCGCTCTGTTGTTTGAAACAAAGTCATCCCACTTTGAGCAGAGCAGGAACAGAAAACTGAGCTGTTTTTTCATGTGTCTCTGAGTGTCTCCACTAAGCTACCAGCATTACATGTCTGTTTTCATGTCCAGTTCAGCAAACTTGACTATGTTATTAATTGTGTCAGCACTGGCACATTTGCTTAGAAGCAAATTTGTGCTTAAACACTCTGGCAAATCATAGAATCTCAAAAGGGTTTGGTTTGGAAGGGACCTTAAAGCTCTTCATTCCACCCCCTACCGTGGGCAGGGATACCTTTTACTAAATCAGCTTGCCCCAAGCCCCATTCAGCCTGACCTTGAACACTTCCAGGGGTGGAGCAGCCACGACTTCTCTGGGCAACCTGTGCCAGAGCCTCAAATACACCAAAGACCTGAAAAAACTTGTATGACCTTGTACTCACTTAAGTGCCTTTAACAAGGAGTTAAAAAATAGCCCAAGTAATGTCCCCTGAGGCTGCTCTACCTGTGGAGCTTGTTCTTTTTCAGTGTGTGTGGAGCTGGTACTTCCATGAGCAGGAGTGTCCTTGGGATTGATCTTTGGTGTCTGCACGGAAAGCGTTCAGGATCACGTCAGTCGGAAGGAGGCACTTGACTGCCCTTCTCCTGAGAGTCCTCAGGCAGGAAGCTTTCAAAGGAGATACCAAGCAGCTGCTGTCAGGATGAGGTGCTGGTCTGGATGGGATTAGCATCTCACTATCCAGACCCACTGTCATCGATTTCCTGTGTATCAAAATAACATTTTCTGACAACATCACAAGTTTTTGCTTGAGAGGAAGTGGTTGGTTTATAGCTGGCTTCTTCCAGGCTTTTCCTTTTTTTTCTCCAATTTAAGCAAATATTATTTTGACTTTTCTTTTCTTTTCTTTTCTTTTCTTTTCTTTTCTTTTCTTTTCNCTTTTCTCTTTTCTCTTTTCTCTTTTCTCTTTTCTCTTTTCTCCTCTCCTCTCCTCTCCTCTCCTCTCCTCTCCTCCTCTCTTTTTCTCTTTTTTTTCTCTCTTCTCTCTCTTTTCCCTTTTCCCTTTTCCCTTTTCTCTTTTCTCTTTTCTCTTTTCTCTTTTCTCTTTTCTCTTTTCTCTTTTCTCTTTTCTCTTTTCTCTTTTCTCTTTTCTCTTTTCTCTTTTCTCTTTTCTCTTTTCATTTCTTTGGATTACAAAGCCTGGACCTGGTGCTCCCAGTTTCAGATCAGCAGTGCTGTGGCTGGCTCATGTAGAGCAGATTGCCTGGCATGCAGTCACTCTGCCAGCACAGATTAGCTAAGAACAGATGATGGCTGAGTTCAGTGAGCTTTTGCACATTTGGGCAGTTGTTGTGTGTCCTGCTGGTGGACAGACTGTGTGTTGGGTGCTCTGAGTAACATGATGGAGGTGGGATGATGCTGTGGAGCTGCCCTCCCCATTGACAGGGCAGTGCCCAAACCCAGCAGTAGCAAATGTGATGCCAAACTCTGTGACAATGGAACTCTTGGAGTCAGACCTTTAAAGCCTCTTGCAAATAAGGGATATGCAGATATCTTACAGCTGTCTTCCCACAGCCATCATTTCCATTTCTTTGGCTTCTCATTGGCCTGAGATCTGACCTCGAGCTTCCCAGTGCTGTCATAAAGACCCTCCTGGCAGGCACAGCTCCCAGAGCAGTGTGAGAACCCACACTGATGGCTTGCTGGTGTTGTGGGGCTGAGATTAATTTCTTTCAGCAGTTCAGAAGGGTTTCACTTCCTCTGCTTTTTTCCGTCACTTATGTTGGCTGCTTTACAGGGCTGTTTTTGTCCAAAAGGTGCTTGATACCCACTGCTGCAGTTTGCCCCTGACTACTGGGAGAGTGCATGCTGGGACCAGTCCACTTGCTAAACACTTGGTACATCAGGGAAGGTGATCCTGGGTGTTACAGGGAGACCTGGATCTGGCTGCCTTTCCTGGTGGCATCACCTTTGGCAGCAGGATGTTTTCTGGAAGCTGATTCAACCCTGTTGAGGGGTCTGGGAGCTCACTGGTGGGTGACCCACAGGGCAGCTTCGGAGTGGTATGTGTGCGGGGTTTATTCCAAAGGGAATGAGTGGCAGAGGAGTCCTTGTTGACTCACCAAGTACTGGAGAGTTGATGTGGAGAAGTTTATGGGTCCCTGGGTGTGGTGCTTGGGCAAACCTCACTGATAAATGGTTCACGTGCACTTGATGCTGCTTCAGAGGAGGGGAAGAAGCAATGGAACCTCTTGAAATGTATTCCAGCATATTTCTCCGACCACAGGTGGCAGTGTGGTTTGCTACTGTGTTTTACATCCATGTTTGGTCTTTGAGTGCCATGGCTTTCCTCATCACCCTCATAAACTACAGTGGTGACTGTTCCTTGTGTCCTGTTCTTGCAGGCTTCCAGATAATGTCACCTTTGAGGAAGGAGCCCTTATCGAGCCCCTCTCAGTGGGGATCCATGCCTGCAAAAGAGCAGGAGTCACTCTGGGGAGCAAAGTCTTCGTGTCTGGCTCTGGTACAGTGATCATAGTCAGCCTTTGGGTTCCCTGCCTGCTGGGAGGGGATGGGCAGGCTCAGCCTCTGCTTCTGGGTTCTGCTGTAAGGGTGGGTCATATGCCACAGGCATGATGACAGGGACCTTGGGGCTGCCAAAGCCTCCTTTGGCCATGCTGAACTCTGGGCATGTTCAGAGGTGGGGCTGGTGCTGCCTGGCAGTGGTACATGTTCTCTTTCTCCCCTTTTGTACCCAGGACCAATTGGCCTTGTTAATGTGATTGTTGCCAAGATGATGGGTGCAGCATCTGTGGTAGTTACAGGTAAGTCCTTTTAGCCCTTTCAGAGTGTGCTTGTTTCCCACCATACAGAATCACAAAGCCATTAAGGTTGGGAAAAAACTCTTTATGTCATTGAGTCCAACCATTAACCCAGCACTGCCACAACCATGTCAATAAGTGTCTCATCCACATGTTTTTTAAACAGTTCCAAGAATGGTGATTGCACCACTACCCTGGAGAGCCTGTTCTAGTACCTGACCACCCTTTCAGGCGGGTTTGATCTTAACAGGAATTTTTTATCTCTGGTAGTGCTGGGTGATGGCTGGGTGATGTTTGCACACTGTTTTCTGTGTGCAGCCACACTGTGCTTCTCCACTTGTCTTTCTCTGCCCTTCTGTCTGCTCCTGCTGGGGGTTTCATTCTTCACTGGTTATCCACAGTGACTGAAATGGCCTTTTCAGGGTCTCTGCATTTCAGAAATGGGCATTCCTTGCATGACTGTATCCTGGACATTTCTAGCTGAGCTGCTGATTGCAAGAATGTCTTTGTCCAGCTGTGTTGGGAAAACCTCTGAGGAAAGAGATGCCATTGTTCTAGATACCTTCTCCAGGTTTGCATCTCTTAATGATTAAGCTTTTTCTAAGGTCCACTCACAAACTGTCATTTATGGAGATTTCCCTTGATGCAAGAACTGAAATGAGTCTTCATCCCCTTTGCAGCTGCCCTTCAGGTTGTTGAGACAGCCATTCCATCCCCCCCTTTTTTTGCCATGCTAACCTAACCCAGCTCCTCCTAGCTCTTCTCTAAAGTTCAGGCCCTCTCTCTCTGTAGCTTGCCCAGAAGGATGGAGAGCTGGAGTAACCTCAGGATGTTCTCTGGTTGAAATTTCCACCTGGGGATTGAACAGGGTCTGGAAATGGTGCTTCCAGCTCCCACTATGACTCTTCAATCTTTCTGAGTGGTGATGGCCAGGAGGAGCAGTTAGAGGTGCCACTGGACACTGAGCACAGATTGCTGCAGTTTATGTGTCAAAGCCCTAAAGGATCTGGACCTTTCAGAAGTCTGTTACCTCCCATACTGAGACAGGTGTATTTTTGACCTTTCCATTACTGTGTTTCCATCTTAAGGCCACAAGATAAAATTCAGGTCCCACCCTGTTTCCTTCACAGGAAAATCCTTCAGTAGTAGCTGAGGTCAAAACACATTATTGCCTTCTCCTCCCTTAATCCTTTCGCTGTCAAGTCCAAGGCATTTTTAGCTGTGCTGGCCTCACCCTGCTTGATGGATATGGTTGGTCCACGCCTCAGATTTTGTGAAGTGTTGTCATTTGAGGATGATGTTTGCTGTAGCAGGAAAAACAACTCTGCCTCCTGAATCATGCAGGAGGAACCTTGTGCCCAGCTGGGCTGGTGCAGGGGCTGGGGGTGGCCTTTTCCCTGGGTGGGGAAGGCTTGGTGAGCTGGGGTTGATGGGGTTGAGGCAGATGGCTCAGCCTGCCCCTTATTCCTGCTCCAGCCTGGGTGTGTCTTCCCCCAAGTACCAGGAGCTGCTGCTGATGGGGACCTCTGGCAAGCTGAGCTGGCTGTCACGTGCCACAGGAGGTTCCTGGTGCTTGGTTTGCAGGATCAGAAAGCTTGGATACATGGAATTACTCTTTCTTATCTTTATGTGCTAGCCTAGGTACTGATTCTGACTCATTAATGTCTCTTCCACATGAGAGGGGTTTGGCTGAGGTGCTCAAAGACACTTATGAAGGTGCTGCCCCAAATCAAATATTTGTGCGTGCCACGAGCTGAAGAATAGGTTTGGTTTGGCTAGTTGCTGCTGGGGATTTTGCTGCCTGTCTCAAGGAACTGCTTTTTGTTTTGCCTTTAGGAGCCAACACCTGTGAGGTGCCTGTCTGCTCACAGAGGCCCTCTTGTGCTTTGCTACCAGTTTATTTGAATTCATTGCCCTGAGTTTTTATCCTGTGTCTGTGATGAGCTTTCTCTGTGCCTCACTTATGGCTTTAAAAGTTTGTGTTTGTTTTGACAGGCTTTTCACAGGTATAGAAATATTTAGAAAAGCTTTTTCGTGAGAACTCACCTCCTACACCTTCTGTTTATGGTTCACCTGGAGTGTTTGATATATTTAATGGACTCCAGTTGGGTGAGAAGATCAATTTGTTTCATGGGTCCTCATCTACTGTTCCAAAAGTCTTTCTCAACTCCACTCCTCGGTGGGTGTGATTGATATTTATGGGCAACCTTCTCCTGTCCTTCTGCCTTGCTGTTGCTCTAAAAAGCTGCTTTTCTCCCTAAATACATGTAAAAGATCAGCCTTCCTCCCCAGTAAAGTAAGGGGCAGTTTAGGTGTTTGTGTTTGACTGTCTTTCATTGCACTGTCTGTCACTGATGGTGCACTTAAAAATTCCTGCTTAAGGGAAGTTATTCTCCTTGTTCTATCTGTATCTGAAATTCTGGGTGTTGATGCCTCCAGAAACCCTGGAATTCAAGGTCAGGTGAGGTGAGTAACTGTACAGAGCTCAAGTCCTTTGAGAAAGAAGATCAGCAAATCTGAGAATAATCAAGAGTATTTATTTCCCTGTTAGGCTGGCTCATAAACCCAGCTTAAGGGTAATTTGATAACTTCATTGGAAGCAATCAAAACTTTAATTAGCTCTAGGGGCTGGGAAGTGCAAACAAATTTCTGACTAGAAGCAAGTGACAAGCCATTAGTCATTTAATTGACCAATTTCCCAAGAACTGTATGGCTTTAAACTCCAAAGGACTTGATCCTTCCCAAGACTCACAAGTGTCTGGAGCTCTGAACACTCCAGTGACCTGCAGATCTGCTTCACTAAGTGCTTCCTGGTGATTCAAGTGTGCTGAGATGTTTGTAGCCCTGGCCAGGGCTGACAGTGTTGCTGCTGCTTTCAATGTGCTGCTTAGAGCCAGGGCTTCTTTCCTGAGCAAGTCAGCAAACCAAAGGCCAGCTACAGGGAGGATGTGGGATTTTTCGCTGCCTGAGAGTGATTTTGTGGCCACTTTGAAAAGCACTGGCTGCCTTGTTATTCTAGGACACTGCCTGTAGATTATTTCTGCCAGAGAGAAAGTATAAAATACATAAAATATGTAAAATACAGAACAGAATCTCTATAATA
>VXBB01005017.1:263-28329 GCA_013399915.1 Illadopsis cleaveri | reverse complement strand
ATTATATATATATAGTATTTTTAAATATTTGAAATATATTAGTGACTCAGGAGATGTTTAAAATGGTAGAATCCAGGTCTGTTGCTGTAAGCTGGTATTGTGAGGCCAAACCTCACAGGGAGTTTAGTCATTACATGAGAGGACTCTGGAACCCCTGTGGTCTCCTTGCCATACACTAAGATTTGGGAGACACCAACTGTGCTGGGCAAAAGTGTTTCATAGCACTTCAAGTGCCTCAGAAAGCCCCTGGCCATGCAATTGGTGCATGGGAGGTCTCTGAGTGCAGCTCAGCTGGGGTCAGGCATGACCCCACACACAGCCTGGAACCCAGTGTTCAGAGCTTGGGAGGGACAGATGTGACTCCTGCAGCCACAGGAACGAGCCCCTGTTGGGGCTTCCAGGGTGATGCTGCCCCTTCTTTTCAGCCTTGGCTTTTCCTCTCTTGTCTGCATTTCATAACCCTTTGTTACCCCTTCTTGAAACGCCCTCCACAGCTCTCTGGGTGCTCAGCTTGGTAGGTGTGCCCACACTTGGCATCCCGAACCTTCCAGCTGCCCGTGGGGGCTTGTCCATCATCTGGCCTGGCAGTGAGTGCCATCATTTTTGCTGTGGGATGGGCAGGGTAGAGCCTCTAGCCTGGCTCGCTCCCAGGACTGAGTCAGAGTGGCTCATGTTGGAGAACTGGCCTTATCCTGCACCTCTTTCCCTTGATATTTCCACCCCACCCCAACTCTGACTTCTCTGAAGACTGTGCCGTGGTGAGAGGGGTGTTTTCCTCTTTGCTGTGTCTGGCCCTAGCACAAGCATTGTTTTCTGAGTCTTCAAGCCCAGGACCTCTGGGAGGAGACCACCCCTTAATTTTGGGTCTAGGAAATCTTGGCTGTTACTTTTCCAGTGCCAGCATACAGACCCTTGTAGACCACTGCTTTAGTGTAGAGAAAAGAGGTGATTCCTTCCTGGGAAATCCCACTCTTCTCCTCAGCTGTCCACATCCTTATCTCCAGAGGTGGCCTGGTTACCAGTGGTGCCTGGAGAGGAATAGGTGGCTTTTTTCTAGGGGATGTGGGATGCCCCAGCAGGACAGCTTGGTCTGTGGTACAAACTGTGGATCTTCAGGTGATATTTACAACCCTGTCAAGATCCCTCAGAACAGAGTACAGGAGTACAGCCATGCCCTCACAGATATTTATCATCACCAGCTTTGTAATGGGGTGTCTCAGGTCCACATTATTACCAGATTCCCTCCCTTTTTTCTTCATGGGCTTTCCTGCTCATTCATCTGTGACAGAAACTGTCTGAGAGATGCTCAGCAGCCTCCAGAGCTGCTGCAAGGAGGATAAAGAGCAGGACAGGTCTGTGGCAGTGAGGACACACTAAGTGTTCACAACTAATGCATTCTGCAGTTTGCTCAGCTGAAGGTACCTGCTGAGGGTTCCTTGAGGAAGCCCTTGGAGAGCTCATGGTCTGTTTTCATTGTGTACTGTTAAAAGTGAAATGGCCACATTAATGATCCTCCAAGCCTATTGTCTCCTGTTAGAAAGATTTCTTGGTGCTGTCCATAGCAAGGTGATTTCTGGGCCATCAAGGAGCAGGGTCAGAGCAACCTTGCCCCTGGCTTATGCTCTTTGAGATGTGTCCTTTAGGGTGGGAGTAAATAATGTGGACAGCCAAGAAGGAAAAAATACAAGAGTGGTGGGGGTTTGCCTCATTGTAGGCTCTCCCCTAGGCTAACTCTCTGAGTGCAGTGGGGTTTTGTACAGTCCATTCTCACTAGAGAATTGCTCTGCATGGTGTGGTTTTTGTCTGTGGGTTTGTGCTTCAGCCTCTTTGAAGCACACCCTCTTCTGCAGCTGGGGAGCCTTTGGCATCTCCTGTGTCATTGCTCACCCTTCATTGCTCACCCTTCATCATCCTCACCATCTGGAGCCCCCAGCACAAGAAGGATGTGGATGTGTTAGAGCAGGTCCAGAGGAGGGGAATGAAGATAATAAAGGGGAGGGCTGGAGCCCCTCTNCAGGTCCAGAGGAGGGGAATGAAGATAATAAAGGGGAGGGCTGGAGTCCCTCTGCTCTGGAGCCAGGCTGGGAGAGCTGGGGGTGTCCACCCTGGAGAAGAGAAGACTCCAGGGAGACCTTAGAGCCCCTTCCAGGGCCTAAAGGGGCTCCAGGAGAGCTGGAGAGGGACTTGGATCGAGGACCTGGAAGGACAGAATAAAGGGGAATGGCTTCCTGCTGCCACAGGGCAGAGTTAGATGGGATATTGAGAAGAAAGTATTCCCTGTGAGGTTGATGAGGCCCTGGTGATGAGGCCCTGGCACAGATTGCCCAGAGCAGCTGTGGCTGCTGCATCCCTTCAAGTGTTCAAAGCTGGACAAGGCTTGGAGCACCCTGGTCTAATGGAAGGTGTCCCTGCCCATGGCAGGGAATGGAACAAAGTGGAGTGGAGCTTTGAAGTCCCTTCCAACACAAACTATTCCAGGATTTTATGATCATTCTCTGCCTGTCAAGAAGGAGTGAATCCTCACCTGTGCTGGCTGTGCACTGCCCTGTGCACACATGCAGTGAGCAGATGCCATGTTGGGGTTCTTCCTCCTCTTTCACATAATGCTCCAGTTCTTGAGTTGGTTTTCTTTCCACAGACATATCTGCCTCTCGCCTGCAAAAAGCCAAGGAGGTGGGAGCAGATTTCACCGTTCTGGTGAAGAATGAGACCCCGCAGGAGGTGGCCTCCAAAGTGGAAAGTGTGCTTGGCTGCATGCCTGAGATAACTGTGGAGTGCACAGGAGTGCAAGCCTGTATCCAGGCTGGAATTTATGTGAGTAACACTTGTTCCAAAGGCAAACCAGCGGTGGTGTTGGTCTGTTTTTTTCTGGGATGGTTCAGTGAATGAGCTATTTCACTCCCACAGTGGTAAATTTAAGTGGGCTTGGTGTGGGGAAAGAACTGCTACTTAGTAAATAGAGACAATTAAAGTGTTAACATCAGCATGGGGATAATTCATGATTGATTTGATGTTTGGGTGCTTAACCACTTACCGAGGAGACCCCAGTAAGATCCCCAAACCCAGGGAGTAGGACAGCACCTTCCATTGAAGTTATGTCCAAATAAGAACAATAAACAAGAAAATTAATTCCAGAAGCAATGAAAGAAGCAATTAAGAAAGGGATGTTTTGCTGCCATGAACATCCTAACAGGAGGATGGAGGGAAGGTTAATGTGGAGTTTTACGGTGAAAGGACAGGCAGGGGAATGGGATGAACTGCAAAAAGAGAAATTCCAGTAGAGCATCAGGCTCTTAGTTTTAAGTCTCTCTCTCTGAAATCCCAAAGTACTTTTTGAAGTCCTAAATGCCAGCCATTTTTCAGAATGGGGTTTTCTGAATAGGAATTTCGGATTCCTACCAAAATCCTTCAGAGATTTTTCAAAAGATTGCATTTTTAGCTTTGATTACCAGGTGTTTCACTCTTACAGACTCCTGACAGCATCCTGCCTCTCCCTGGCTTCTCTGCCGTGCCCCAGGCAGTCCATTGCCTGGACCCACAAAGGGTGGCTTTATTTTTGACACACCCTGCACAGGCTCCTGCAACTGTGTTCTGCAAAATGTAACCTGTTGGTGTGTTTGCTCTCCAGGCCACTCGTTCTGGTGGGACCTTGGTTCTGGTGGGGCTGGGGCCTGAGATGGTGACGGTGCCCATCGTGAACGCTGCCGTGCGGGAAGTGGATATCCGTGGGATATTCCGCTACTGCAACACGTGAGTCCTGTGCACGGGGGGGCTTGGTGTGTCTCCAAGTTAAAATTCTTCAGAGCTGTGCTTCATTGCTAATGGAGAAAGTATCTTTTCTTAATCTGGAGCTCTCCAGGTAGGATCTGTGGGATTTGTCACGCTTCTTCTTAAAATGAGAAGTGTTATTAGGTAGGCAGTTTGGGAACTGGATTAGCTGCTGCATCCCTTTGTATGCCTATTGCTCTAATTTTGCCCATTTATGGTTGGACGATGATCTTGGAAGCCTTTCCCAATCTCAATGTTTCTGTGATTCTAAATGAAGTGGCAATGCAATCCATGAGAGGGACTCTGTGCCAGAGAAGAGGCTGGAAGCTGATGGAGGCTTTTCCTTTTTTCTCCCTGCACTGAGTCCATGAGTTAGAGCTCCACCATGGTCAGTGTGCAGGCAAGAAGGGAGTGGAGCATTGTGGTTTTGTTTTCATTCAGGGCTTCCAAAGTAGTCGTTTCCTGTGATTTTCACTTGCTCCCTGTAATTTCACTTACTCTCCCAACTGTCTGTGTAGCAGTGTCTGTCTTCTCAGAGCTCAACAGCCCAGACAGAGCAGCTGCCTTGTCCCATCCTCCATACCAGACACTTGAGGTTCCCTCCCGAAAAGATTCTTTGCAGGCAAAACTTCCCTGGGCTAAGGAAATAACTGTGATGATCCAGGCTGCTCCATGCTCTTTTCTTGGACTCCAAACTAGTGGCTGCTCTCATCCCCTGCTCTGTGCTTCCCTTTCAGGTGGCCTGTGGCCATTGCTTTGCTGGCATCCAAGCGGATCAATGTCAAGCCCTTGGTTACGCACCGTTTTCCCCTGGAGAAGGCTCTGGAGGCCTTTGAGACCACCAAGAGGGGTGAGGGGATCAAAGTCATGCTGAAGTGTGACCCCACTGATCAGAGCCCCTGAGCTGCCCCAGTGCCCAGCCCTCATCCCTGCTGCTTGTAACTAGAAAATCGCATGAAATGAGGGTGAATGGCACTGGGATACATCGTTAGAGCATTAACCGGTAACTACAAATGGACAGCCAATAGTTGGAATCAAAATGCTGAATTAGAGATGATGATTTGCACAGTTGGTGGCTCTTCTTCACAGACCACACCTACAGGAGAGCCTGGCCAGGTTCCTCTGTGCCAGGGAGTGTCACTGGCATGAGGCACAGCAAGGGTGGAGGTGCTGGCATTCCTCCATCCTATCCTGCACTGCCCTGGCTGCAGCATTTCCTGCATGGCAGTCCCTGGATGTGAGATAGTCCTATGTGAAGATCCCCTCTTCCCTCATGGGTGCTCAGGGACCGTACAATCTGTGGAAAAAGGCCTGGCCCTCCCCATTCCATGGGAAGCACTGGCACATTCAGGTCATTCTCTCCAAGCTCTTCTCAAACCTCAGAACTGGGGTTTTTGTGAAGCTTGGAGGTCAGCTGGGACCATGTCTGCTGTGTCACCCCGCAACAGCTCCTCATGGGGTCACTGCAGCAGGGAAACTGGGACTGCTGAGAACCTTGTCCTTATGTACCTCCCATGAAGGGGCTGTTGCGGGGCACAGCTGCTTTTGACGTGGGGGGGAGCACAGGTGAGACATGAGGAGACAGCATCACTCAAAGGTTTTACCACTGCAAACAAATCATAATTATTATAATATCAAGCCTTCCTGCTGAGTTTGTGAGCCACAAACAAGGTACTAACAAAGTAGAAAAAAATCTAATCTTTGGTTAGGAGTCATGTTAATTTTAGTACTGGTCATGTCAATTTTAGTATTGAGAGATCGGTTCCTTCCTTGGGCTGGTACTGAACTTTTGTCAATAAATTCTGGCTGCCTGAGACCTTCCAGATGTGTCCCTTGAAGTGTGTGGTGGTGGGTTGGAGGGGTTTGCAGGGGACTGTACAGACCTAAGCCTTGCCAGGGTGCAGGTTGAGCTCAATGTTGGCAGGACTGTGAAACCTCAAATGACCCAGCCACTTGCAAATGAAATCTCATGTTTATTCCAGATGTGGCCGAGTTAATCCTGGCAGAGCTGGAAGGCCCCAAGTCCATCCTGAATTTTACAGGGATGAGACATAACCCAGGGGAACTTTCTGTAGCTGGAAGAAGTGGTCAAAATATGTGCTCAGCACATTCCCATGCTGAGAGGAACCTTGTTGGCATGGCTGGGGATTCACTGGCCATCCCAACTCCTGTCCTGTGGGGATGCCCATTGGCATGGCTGGAAGACCAGTGGCCATTGCAAGGTTGTTCTTACTGGGAAATGGAAACTTGCTCTCTTTAGTCTTAGGGGGCTGTTTAGCATCCTGAGGGCTGGAGTTATTCCCACAGCTCAGCCTGGTTGGGCTCCTGGTCTGATCTGCTCCCTCATCAGGTCTTGCTGGGGGCATTGACACTGTGGGGGGAGTGCTGGGGGTGATAGGTCTGGTGGATGTAATCAGTGGGGCTGTGCCTGTAATCCTCCACCCCCGACTCCATGTATGTCACCAGTGCAGGGGAAACTCCAGCTTAGCCCATTTTCCAGTGGGCTGGAGTTCATGCTCTGTGCCAGGAGCCAGGCCAGCACTATGCCACAAGTATTACAAGTCTCCAGGTGACCAGGACCCAACTACAGGAGGCAAGAAAGTGTTTTAAGACTTCAATCAGCTTTATTTGAGCTCAACCACAGCCTGCAAAAGCAGCAGTGATGCAAGGCCAGGCATTACTTAAACAAGCACATCCTGATCAAAGAACTATGACACTGCTGGAAGAAGCCAATGCAAACACAACTAAGACCCTATGCAAACCCAGGGAAAGCTCAGAGAGTTAACAAGCAGACACTGAAGAGTATGTGAGGAAAGCTGTTTCAAGAAGAGGGACAGCGGGGAGCTCGCTGGCTCCTCACCCCTTCTGTTCATCATGGGTCTTGTAACAAAGTGCTGTGAATTCAGGTTGTGCAGGCACCAAGCTGTTCCCCAAAGCTGGTCAGAGACATTCCCTGAGTCCCCCAGCACAGCACAAGCTCTGACTTGTGTGACTAAGGTGGCAGAACTGGGTTTAATTCTAAGAGTATTTTTTTTTGGATTGGGCTCAGGGGTTCACACTGGGGCCATGTAAGGCAGTGGTGGGATGGCAAGGCTTTACTAGCACACTGGTCCCTGCTCTGCAGGTCTCAGTATCCCTGCTCTCAGCTGTGGATGGCTTTCCCCTGTGGAGGGTGGTTGGGTGGGAGCCCAGGACCATGGCTGCTCAGTGCTGGGGTGAAAAAATGCAGCTGCAGCCAGAGAGTGGAACAGTGTGGGGTAGGGTCAGAAATTCTCATAGTGATGTGCAAAGTAGGTCTGGTCCTTCTTGTTCATCTGCCGGCAAGCCTGTTCCACACTCTTTGTCATCCCGGGCGGGCCACAGCTGAACACCCCAATCTTCTGCACCTGGGGAAGGAGGGAGACAAAGGGGTCAGACTGCAGCACCAGTCCTCCCCACAGTCCAGCACCTCTTGATCCCTTGCTCTCTGACACCTTTGGGCATGGATGCTGGTTGGGCAGTCTTTGTCAGCCTCCAGAGGCTTTTGGGGAGGTTGTCACATTCCCATGGAGCTGCCAGGGCCATGGAAGAAGGATGGGAGCCCCCCAGCTCAGTGGTTACAGCCAGGGTCCTGCAATAGCAGGGGGTGTTTGGCTGGTGTTGGGGCATTGCTGACTCTTGCAGCTCAGCCTGGCCCCAGAGGGAGAGCAGGATTCATTCCCCTTCCGCTCTGTTCTTGGTGCAGATGCCACTGAGGACCCTGGGGAGAGGTTGGGACCAGTCCTCCACAGTGGTCAGTGGGTGCCCCTCCTCCTGTCCCCAGCTGGACACTGACCTCAGGGTGCACCTCCTGCAGCGAGTTGAAAAAGGGTACAAAGGGAGGGCGCCCAAAGTGGGTGATGGAGCGCAGCCCCGTGAACAGGCTCTTGTTCAGCACCTTCTGGAAGTGCCGCTCACAGATGTACTGAAAGAGAGATTGGTGCATGTCAGATGGCCCTGCACAGCCCAGCACGGCCCTGCACAGCCTGGCATTGCATGGCCTGGCATCTTCCCCATTGGATGTCCAGGCTCACCAGCATGGTGGTGCGCAGATCGAACTTCTCGGCCAGCTGTGTGATGTAGATGTGCACAGAGACCAAGTTGTTCTTGTCTGATTCCTCCACCTCCCGGATGATGTCCGTCAGCCACTCAAACTGCCGCTGCGTGCGCGTCACCCAGATGAAGTAGATCTGTGGCACATTGGAATGAGGCCCAGGGTGGGGCCAGCATCCTTACGAATGTCCATGGACTCCACGGAGGATTTTACCCCCAAAGAGGCCAGCAGCAGCAGGAGGCATCTCAGAATCACAGAATCAATTAGGTTGGAAAAGACCTCTGAGGTCATTGAGTCTAACCTCTCACGGTGGGCTTGTCTTTGAGATACTCTTACCTTCTTACACAGCAGCTTGGAGTTTATGGATGACTTGAAGACCAGGTCCTTGAGAATGGATGCAAAGGGTGTCACTCCGATGCCTCCTCCCACCAATACCGACACCTCAAACTTGTTCCACTCCTGGTGGCCCTCCCCAAAGGGCCCGTCCAGGTACAGCTGGAAGGGAGTCAGCTGTTAGCAGAAGTCTCTGCTTGCCCAGGTCTTGGAAGCCATCAGGGCTGGAGAAGTGCCTCAAGCTTGGCACAACCCGTTGCCGAGACACTCTTGGGCTCAGATGTCCCCGTGGAAAGGGCTCACCTTGGGCAGTGTGCCGAGGAGGGCCAGGTTCTTGGGAGAGTAGAGCTCCCGCAGACGGGTGGTCCAGGGCCCAACGGCGCGGATGTGCAGGCTCAGCGTGTCCTCGTGAGGAGCCGAGGTCAGGGTGAAGGGGTGGTACTCAGTGGTGCCCAGGGCCACGCAGGCGATGCGCACCCACTGCCCGGACTTGTAGTCAAAGTCCTGCGGCCGCTGGAACTGCAGGTGGGTGACACCTGTGTGGAGATGGGGGAAGGGGCTCTGTTAAGTTGGAGATGTTGAGGAGTTGATGTTCCTGCATCGCTGCAGCCCCTGATGCTCTTGCGGGGCGCCTGGGCTGGTGCTGTGTGGCCAGGGGTGTTGTGGTACCTGAGGGCAGGAGCTCAGCTTTCACCACACTGATCTCCACCTTCTTCCTGCTCAGGCTGTGCAGCTTGTCTGCACAGTAGATGAGAGCTGGGATGATGAAGTAGATGTAGAAACGGGGCTGCTGGATCAGTGCGTAGCTGCCATGGATGATGACCTGGGCAGGGAGCAGAACCCTTTAGCAAGGCGAATCATCACCCCAGGGATGACTTGGCGGCAGCTCAATAGCAATGGGGAGCCAGGACTGGGGCTACCACCTCCCTTGGGAGTACCTCAAGCTATTCCAGCTCATCAGCTGCACTGACTTGACCTACTGGCTTGCAGTGCATTGGTACCATCCCTCCCTTCCAGCCCAAATCCTTTACCAGAATGTAGAGCAGCACATAGAGGTGGTGAGTGATCCAAAAGCCCTTAAAGCTGACGTGCCGGAAGTGGTGGGTGGCAAACACATACATCACAGCAAGGACCACAAGCAGCAGCACTCCTGTCATGCCTATGAGAGGAAGAGTTGAGAGGCCCTGTAGGGGAGAACAGGGCAGCCCCATAGGGGCTCTAACTGGACTGGGCAGAGGACTGCCTATCCTGGGCACAGGTGTGCAGGTCTATCTGCTAGGTGTTGTCACCTGGAATAGTCTGGAAGAACCACCAGTAATACTTCTGTGGGAGCTGTGACCTGGAGAAAGACAAGACATTGTACCATGGAGCGATCAGAATGAACTAATGGTTTCCATTTTCATTTCTGTCCATGCCCAGGACACCCTGTCTGGACTCTGCTTCAAATTCCACCTACCCATCATTTGTGAAGACACTGGGGAAGAGGCAGGACAGCACACTGAGAGGTGTGACTGAGAAGATGTAGACGTTCACTACATGACCTGCAGTGTGGAGCACTGTAAGAGACAGAAACACAGAGAAAGAAGCATCACTTGATGTGGATGCAGATGTGTCATACTCTGCTGACGTCCCCAGGGACCTGGAGATTCCTCCTCTTCCGTAGTGCAAGGCATCTGTGTCTCTGCAGGGTCTCTAAGCTTCTACCTGGTCCTGCCATGGTGTGATGGGCTGGTCCTCTGCTTGTGGGTGACAATCCCCCAGCAGCCCACCCACCTGAGAAAATCAGGGCTGCCATGGCAATCCAGCGGTGGAAGTCGACGGCAGCGTCGAAGGGGATGTAGTGGTTGAGGAAGGTCTCCCGCAGGACAGTGATGAGGTTGCGGCACATGGTAAGCAGGATGTAGGAGTACATGAAGGAGATGGAGGCAGCTGATCCCCGGGAGATGATGATCCCCACGAAGGTGGTCTGTGCAATTCCAGTGCTGGGGGATGCAAAGGCGTAGTCTGGAGGGAGAGAGCAGACGGGAGTGTCACGTGCCCAGTGCTGAGGGCCATGACCCTTCCTGCAACAAGGGGACAGCCACCTGTGTGGCTCCACCAAAAACAGGACACCATGGATGGGTTTGTGTGGGGAAAGGGGCACTATGACCCAGAACTGCTGGATGACAGGGTGTCCTTGGAGATCCAGGGAGGAGAATGTCCACCTGGGAATCTGCACCTTGGGACTGTGGCCTCAGTTTGGGAATCCAATATAAGAGGTGTCCACAAACTGGAACAAGTCCAGTGGAGACCACCAGGATGGGTGGAGCTGGAGGACATCACAGAGCTATGTCTATGTAAGGGAAAGGCTGAGGGAAATGGGCTTGTTCAGGCTGGAGAAGAGGGGTCAGGGGAGCTGCCTGTCTGCAGCCATTTCATGGGCACACAGAGCAAGTCTTTCTCAGGGATGCACTGTGGAAGGATGTGAGGCAAGACCATGAGTTTCACTATAGAAAATTCAGGTTTGAATTCTTGAAATTCTTCACAGGGAGGATGGTCAAAAACCAGCACAGGCTCAGCANAGCCATTTCATGGGCACACAGAGCAAGTCTTTCTCAGGGATGCACTGTGGAAGGATGTGAGGCAAGAGCATGAGTTTCACTATAGAAAATTCAGGTTTGAATTCTTGAAATTCTTCACAGGGAGGATGGTCAAAAACCAGCACAGGCCCAGCAAGGTGGTGGAATCACCATCCTTGGAACTCTTCGCACCTTCTCTAGACAAGACCTTCAGCAGCCTCATTCAGCTTTGGAAAAGGGTTTTCTCTGGGCAGGGTATTGGACCAGACCCTTCCAGAGATCCCTTCCAACCTCAGTGGACTTCCAACCTCAGGACTGACACTGTTGCCCAAAGTTGTGCTGGGCAAGTCCCCATCCTGCCCCAGGGAAGCACCAGCTTTGAGGCAGGAAGCCCAGGCCCCCACAGCAGGGCAGGGTGGGCACTCACAGTAGGCTCTCTCAGCAAAGACACCGGCAGAGATGGCAGAGAAGAGGACGACGCAGACGATGTGGCGCCGGTAATTCTCAACGAAGCGCTTGAACTCCTGGATCTTCTGCTGAACTCTGTTCCTCTCATACTTCTTCCGTTGTGCTTCTGTGTACAGATGCAGCTGGTACTGGTTCCCCCTGGCAAATACAGGAGTGCTTGTGTCACCGTGAGGCTTCCCTGGCAAGCAATGGCTCAGGGCCCAGGTTTGGGTTTCCTCTCAAAGTGCCCCTGCACATCAGTGACAGGGGTGACCTGCAGAGCACACTGTCAGAGGGTGATCTCAGGTCAGCCTGCTCTACAATGCCTCCCTTAGCTGGTAACAAATGCAGAGGCAGTGACTCACAAATGAAAATGTAGATGAGAACTGTAAAAGAAAATTTCACAGTAACATTCAACTGTCAAAAATTATCCACAAAAGGGGAATTTCTTTAATTGTTGCAATTAAGGCAAATTAAGATATTCTGGCCATCAATAACAACAGCTGAACTGCGTCCTTGAAGAAATACTTACTGCTGCCAGAGCAGGGAGGACCAAATTCTCTCCTGCAGCTCTTGTAGGCAACCCAGGTGAACCAGCAGCAGCCCAAGAAGCAGAGGAGCACAGGCAGGAACTGTCAGACAAGACCCTTCTCTAAAAACCACTATGCCAACCTCTGGATTTGGCAACTTCATTTGTTTGAGTTTTTTTTTGTAGAGACACATCACCCAGACCCAGCTACAGCACTGTCCTGCCAAGATGGGACTGTTTCTGTAGCTCCTTGGCCAATGAGAGCCTCCTTGGAGCAGTGCCATTTGACTGGCAGTCTGACAAGGAGATGTGAAAAACAGCAAACAGAATGAGGCTGAGCCCCAGAGGCACAGCCAGCAAGGGGACTCACTTTCTTCCTGGTCTCTTCCTCAGTTCTTGACCTTTTCGCTCCATGTAGTGACTCACAGTGTCCAGATTTGGGTCTTTCTTCTCCTCTGAGATGGTTCTGTAGAAATAGAGCTATGTCTAGCCCAAAGCTCTATTTGCCCAAAGTGCTTGCCAAAATTTTCCCCTTTTCTCCACTTCCCATCTCAGGCTTAGCTGGGAACGTGTCCAGCTCTTTCCCACAAGCCTGCCTGCATTAACTTCAATTGCACATGGTTTGGATTCACTCCAAGATAACCTCTCTGTCTGAAAAGCAATGCAGGACTCCCATCTCCACACAGAGGATGCAACAGAGCTCTGCAGGAGGCAATTCCTCCCTTCTGGCTTTGCAGAAGGGGAAGGACAGCAGCCCCACTGCAGCACCCAGCATGCATTTCCTACCCCTTCCCTAGTGCTGGGAGTTCCAACATCTGGTGGGAGCATTTGTTGAAAGGCTTGGGATGAAGGATAAATGTAAGCCAGGGTAGCAAGAGAAGGAACAGCAACAGTGACACTAAGGAAGGGAGCTTACCCTTTTGGATCATTCTTTTTTATGAAGGAGACACAGTTGCGCAGATTTTGCTTGAACACCTCAGGTACACCTTTGAGGAGACAAAAGGACAAACAGCCATTCAGGACGTGCAAGACAAAGTTTAGGAATCTCCTGTGGGCAGGGATAAAACTCTGAACTGACCCAAAATGTCACACATGGAGCAGCAGCTGATGCCCCATTACTGCAGTGGAGGTGGGGAGATTGATGGGCCAGGGTTTGAGAGTTCCATATTGGGTGCTGCCCATTGCCTCCAGCCTTGCAGGACCTGGGGTGCCCCACTGCTGGTGCCCACTGACCTTTGACGCAGAGCTGGGTGAGCCGAAGCTCGTTGTCGTGGTCCCGCAGCATGTAATGGAAATTCTCCCATGTCAGCTCATCCCTGTCCTGAAATCCTGAGGCCTGGAACATGGACTCGGTCACCTGCTCAGCCTGTTCTCTTGACAGGCAGTTGTTGGAGATCTCAATGAAGGACCTGGAGCAAGGAGGCAAGATGGGAACACTAGCTGAGTCCCTCAACACAGGGCAGAGTCCCAGACCAGTTTCATGGGAGAAATGGGCTCTTGTGTTGAGTCCATGGTCTTCATAGGGCCTGAAGAACAGAAACT
Organism: Illadopsis cleaveri; assembly: GCA_013399915.1. Taxonomy (NCBI): domain Eukaryota; kingdom Metazoa; phylum Chordata; class Aves; order Passeriformes; family Timaliidae; genus Illadopsis; species Illadopsis cleaveri. Next base: position 15,080 of record VXBB01005017.1, on the reverse strand, counting down.
GGGAGCTGCTTCTGAAGACATGTCCATGAACATTGTGAAAACATTAGGAGAGAGGAGGAAGAGTACCTGACCATCCTCAGAAACTCCTCCTTGGAGAGGAACCCATTCTCATCAATGTCATACATCCTGAACATCACCTTGGACTTCTCCTCTGGGGACCCTGGTGGGGAGAGGAAGAGGCAAAGTAAGAACAAGATCCTATTTTCATCAACAGAGATGCTTTTGTATGTTGTTTTTGAGTGTCTGGACCCCGCAGCAGTGAAGCCTCACCCTTCCACTTGACTTTCTCAAGTGCAAGGTGAAATACTGAGTAAACACACATTCTTTCTCATGCATTATTTTTCAAAGTCAAAGTGTGCTTTTGCAGAGCAATGATTCTTCTGGGAGTTGCTTTGATTGGATCTGGCAATCAACACCTCCACCTATGAATCCACCATTCCAGTGGTCATTTAGGGAGAATCAGATATCTGACACAGCTGCTATGATCTCTCAAGTACAGGATGCACTGTCCCTTCAGGAGAAAAGGCAGACATGTCTCTGGTGGTGGAAGACAGCTCCCCTTGTGAACCATCTTCCAGAAAACACAATTATGTTGTCATGCCCCATAACCCAAGGTGAAGCTGTCCTGAGTGAAGGAAATTTTAATCTTTAGCAGTGTCTACAGGTTGACCTGCTGGGTGAATCTTGTCCTCCACTCTGACAGAGCCTAGAAATGGGTCCAAGGGCAACAGATGGAGCTCCAGTTCCCACCTTTCATGAAGACCACCAAGATGTCCAGGAACTCCCGAAAGGAGATGTAGCCATTGCCATCTTTGTCAGCCAAGGAGAACATGGAATCCACAAACATGGAGTGTTCCTTGAGCCCCAGGGCTTCAGCAAACTCAGCCCTGCTCAGCTCACACATAAGGGACTCCTTTGCCTTCTGTGAAGATTCAAAGCTGAGCTCCCCGGCATCAGATCTGTCAATTTCCAGCACCTGCAGGTTGTGTCCCACAAAAGAAATGCAGTGAGTGATGGCAGAACAGAAGGCTGTTGTTTTCTTTCTGACCTATTGCATGAAGATTGGTGGCTCTCTGGCACAAAACTCATGGCAGATACCATGGAGAAAGTCCCGCGTCTCTCCTACACAATGTGACATTTCACACTCCATGTGACTGACCACTCTGGAGACCTGTTACATCACCCAACAGTCTCTTTGTTACTTTAGACACTTGTATCACTGCAGCAGATCTCCCTTTGTCTTCTGCAAAGGAAAATATCCCTTGGTCCTGGAAGTATTGGCAGCTTCCTTGTGTGTGGCTTACCAGCTCTTACAGAGAGCACCAACCTCAATGTTCATTGCTTAATCAATACAGAAATACCTTCCCCCATGCATCAGGGCTTGCTACACCTCTACACACCTGAGCAAACAGGTGCCTGAAGAAAGTCTCCAGAATTTGTTTTCTCTGTTCCTGGGTGACTGCTCGTTTCATCAGGCTCTGCTCCTTCATCTCAGACAGATGCAGGTCAAATCCGCTCTCCTTCAAGTAGTCTCTTAGTTTCCTGACAAAGATGCTCCTCTCAGCCTCCTCACTGAAGAGCAGCACCTGCAAAGGACCCACAGACTGGCTGTAATCATCAGAGGCTCAGCTCCACGGTATTTGCTGGACCTGGTGGTTCTCAGGAGGCCACAACCTCCCTTCAAGGACTTACACTGCTCCCAGTACCCCCAGCTGAGTGGTGCAGAGGACTGTGGAGGGTCCAGGGGAAGGTGTCATAACCCAGGCACCATGGCACTTACCAGGTCATACTCCTTGGGGCTCTTCAGGAGCAGAGCTTTGTTCCCTTTGTTGTTGGAGAGGATCACCTCTACTCTTTGGTGGGCTTTCAGGTTGATGCTCCGAAGCACAGACCCTCTGCTATCCAGCACTTTGAGCACTTTGTCAGCTTGGAACTGAATGTAGATGGGAGAGTTGTCTGTCCTGGGCCCATGCCACTCCATGGCTGGTGGGAGAGAGCACAGGACTCAGCTGGAAAGGTTCCTACTCATCTCAGAGCCTCCTTCACCAAGAGGTAGTTTGGGAGTGATTTCATGACCAGCCATATCTTAAAGGAATAATGATGACCTCCTAACTGCAGAGCTCAAGCACACGGACACAGGAGGAGTACAGACTGTGGAGCAGGGAGGCAGGATTTTTCCAGTGTGCAGAGCAAGGAGATACTGTCCCTGTTCTGGAGCTATTGGTGCGATTGCTCTGCACAGGTTTCCTTCAGGCAAGGTGTGATCTGGGGAGGATTGGAATTACAGGGGCATAGGATGACTCAGCTTGGAAGGGTATCTTGCCCAGCCTCCTGCCCAAAGTAGGACCAGCCACAGGTCAGTCTGCTCAATGCTTTATCTGGTCAGGTCTTGGATAGGATAGGCTACCAAGTTCTCTGGGCTCCCTGCTTGACTATGCTCCTGGGGAAAGAGTTCCTCCTTACATATCATCTGGGTATAGGCCCCCAGCCCAGCCCTGCCTCAGTGTGTGCCCTGACTGCAGCAGCATCACCAGGTGCCACAGCAGGGTTGGTAGTGCCACCTTACCGTGTATGGCCTCGCCGGACACCTCCCTGCGCACACTGGTGCCCTGCTTCCTCTGCAGCTTCTTGAAATCTCTCTTGCGGAACACAGCAACAACCCAGGCCACAAACAGAGTCACTGGGGACACACGGGAGGAGCAGGCATGAGAGATCACAAAGCTCCTTTCCCCTTTTGGCTCCCTCCTAGCTGCCCAACAACACTGCCAGCTCAAGCACCTCAGCAGTGACCAGGATTCAGCAGCCTCTGCTGAGAGGTGCTTTGTCCATGGGCACTCAGCCCCTCCTCTGGTGGAGTGGTGGAAGAGGAGAAGGGTGACAGGAAGAAGAAACAGAGTGACAAACCCAGGGGCAGACAGCAGAGGACAACGATGATGATCCCGAAGCCTGCGCCACTGCCTGCAAAGTAGTCCAGCACCATCATGGGCGTGCAGTTGGCCAGATGTTGAGCTGTCAGCTGCTGGGGCTGGGGACATGGGTCTCCTGAAAGGGGGAAACAGGCTGTGAGTGTCACTGATCTTGTACCCAGCTCACCTGCATCACCCCCAGGAACCTCTCATTAAGATGTTGATGGGGTTCATGACTGAGTGACCCAGCACTGCAAATTGGTGTGCTTGATTTGAACTCCAGATATTGGGGACAGCCCTTGGGTTTGGGTTCAACCTTTGCCTGCCAGAGCAAGCCAAGCACAAAACTGGACTCAAGTGCTCTGGATGTTCAGCACCATCACCTCTCCTGTTGGGATGGGCTGACCAAGAGGTACCCTGAGCCACAGCAAACTGGGGCTCAGAGTCTCTGCTCATCTGGACGCTGCAAATCCAGGGAGCCTTCCTGGTGTGATTACAGGGAACACACACCAAGGGACCAGAAACACCTTGCAAGGTCTGGAATGTTACCCAAATGAAATGCTTACAGTAAATGGGAACAGTGTGGCAAGATTCCAAGAGGAAAAGGCATTTTGCCAAACAGTAATATGCATTTTCCCCTTGGGATCATGCCTGCACCTCAGGCCTCTTTCAACATCTGCATCATGCATCAACATCTTGCTCACAAGCAGCTCTTGCAGTTTGTGCCCATTTTACTGGTTTAGGGTCATAGCAGGTGTGAGGCTTGAGAAACTCCAAACCTGATGTGTTCCCTGTGTCATTTACCCACCAGCTGTGTCACTGGGATGCCTCTGTTTTCCTTGCTGCCTTGCTGGAGCCATTCCCTCCCTGTGCCCTCCCATTGCACACTGCACTCACCCTCTCTCCAAACGAACACGTGGGGCTGGAGGTCTGTGGATCTGGCATTGGTGACAGAAGTCAGGACGCTGTGAAAGGTGGTGTTACGGATCTCCCTGATTTCCTCCTCTGTGAACAGCCTGAGGAAAAGGATGTGGAAACAAACGGTTGCCCCACGTGTCACTGACCAGGAGGGAACTGAGGAAGCTGGAGGATGCTTTTTCCTCCAGCCCCAGTTTTCATGTGTTACTGGGGTTTGCAGAGCAGCTGCCAGACAGGGACAAGGCCATTACCCATTCTTGGTGTTTTCGAACCAAAACCTGTCGCCATCACGCAGGCGCACAAACTGTTCCAGGATGATGGTAGAGAAGAGGGAGCCATCAGCCTCCAGCATGCCTCCAGGGAGCATCTCCAGCCCAGCCACGTTGTTGGCATACAGGGCAGCGACCTTCTGCAGGACCTGGTGAGAAACCCCCACCACACATCTGTGAGCACAGGGAATTCTGCCAGGGCATCAGAAAGTGTTGGCAAGCCTTAGGAAGTGTAAGGAATGTGCATTTCCCAGGCATCACACTCATCTGTGGGGTGGGAGGATGCTGAGCCTCACACAGCCTCGAGCTCATGGCTCGAACTTGAGCAACTGAGGATCACTCTCAGAGCATCTCAGCTCTAGGAGAAGCAGAGTGCCCATTGGCATGGGAGTGTAGCACTGGGGCAGGATGGCTTATTCATGCCATGTAATTACACAGTTACTCCAATGCAAGAATGAAAATTACCCAGTTATCCCCCTGCAGGCATGAAAATCAGCCAGGGCAGGACATGCACTGATCTCCCTATGATGCTGCAGAATTCAGTTTCTGCCTCGAATGCCCCATCATCCTTTGGCCCACACACATTCCTTTTCCAGACTGGTTCCCTGTTACCTGTGGCTCCAGGTGTGGGGCAAGATTTGACCAGTTTTGGAGAGGTTTCAACCCAAAGCGCTGCCGGGCTTGGTTATAGGTTGGCAGGCCAAAGTCTCGCCCCCGCTGAAGCCAGCTGGCCACGTAGTCAGTGCGAGAGTACTTCAGGGGCCCATACCAGTAATCTGTGGGGGGAAAAAGATTAATGTGTCCTCTGTCTCTCTGCACCTCCATTAAAAAGGACCTGAAGCATGTGGTTGGGTGCTGATGGAGGAGGCAGTGAGTCCTGCCTCCCCACCTTGCCCCCAGCACAGCCTCAGGCGTGGGGGTCCCCTGCCAAGGCACAGCTGCAGTACAGACCTTGGAGATCTTCCACCATAATGTTGTCCTCCCGCTCTGCTATCTGTGAGCTCATCCCCAGCAGGAGGTGGTCCACATCTTCTGCCTGCTGCAGCCCGGGGCTCTGAGGGGCATAGGAAGAGCAAATGATTCCTCTCGCATGAGGGAGGACAGAAAGTAGCCCCACAACCCGGAACTGGTGCCCCAGGTGTGCAGACTCATGGCGTAGGGGAATCAAGGACCTCTTTCAGGCTCATTTTCTCCACATCAGGTCAGCCTTGAGGTCTGAGCCTGACACAGCTGAAGGCTGGGGATACTGGATGGGGAGGATCTCTCACCCCTTGTCTGGCTGTCATGCTCTGCACCCAATTTCCCTTACAGACCCCAATTTCCCTTATGGAGTGCTCCATAACACAGAGCAAGAGATGAAGCCCCGCTGGCCAGCCTGCCATATCCTCAGGACCCCTGTGCTCCCTCCCCTGTACCTCTCTGCTCCAGTAGCTGTTGCAGAGCCGCACTGCTGGGAACGAGCCACTGGACACAGACACGTTCTGGAACCGGCACTTGGTGTCTCTGGAACAACAGAGAAGGATTGGACCCACAGCCCTGAGCCAGGGCTGCCTGGAGCTGTCAGGGCTTGGCTGTCTCAGCTAAGGGCAGGACATGGGGAAGGGACAGAGACCATCCCAACACAGACCATTCCCAGTCACCAACCCAGCTTGTCACTCCAAGATAACCTCTGCAGTTCCATTGTCCCTTCAGGCTGCTCCTACCTCTTGTAAACACCTGGAGGCACCATGGTGGCCAGGAATTGCCCTGCAGCTGCCACGAACTCTGGAGAGAGGCTGGGGTCCAGGTGCTGCTGGTAACCTGTGGGGCAGTAGACATGCTGGAGGGAAAAGGGGCCAAGCTCCCTCTCCCTCCCCACCCACCAGCTCCCCTGGTCCCCCTACCCCTGTTTCCAACACTCCATTGCCTCACCTTGGTACGCCGGGACCTGTGTGCCCAGCAGGGTCGGCAGCCACTCATACAGAACAATGCTCTAGGGAACAGGGAAGCTGGATCAGTGCCAGAACAATGCAAAATATTGGGGGGTCCCAGCAGAGCCGAGGGGGTCCCCTTCCTCACCTGGAAAGTGGCGATGACCCTCTTGCGAGTGTGCTGGAACAGATCCTCATCGGACCAGGCAGGATGCTGCTGGGCCAGTGCTGTGGCCAGATGGTTGTGGTACCGAAACCAGGCGATGCTCTCAGCCTGCAGGAAGGGGTTCTCATTCCCCCAGGCACTCCCCAGGTCTGCAAGAGCCACCATCACCATCAGTGGGGGAATGTCACCACTGGGTCTAGCTTTGCCCATGGCTGGGGGAGCACACCCAGCCCTGTGGATCCAGCCCAGTGTCCCCTTGTCCCCTCACCCTTCCTTCCTCCCAGGCAGACCAGCAACCTGAGCAAATGAGAAGCAACATCGGGTCCCCAGCATGGAGCAAACGTTTGGCAGGTGAGGAATTCAAAGCAAGCTGAATGGGTTTGTATCATCAGCAGCCCTTTTCCCCAGAGGAGTTCACCTGGGATCAGAGCTGGTCTCTGACACTGCTGCCTGGGCATGTGGCCTCGAGTTCCTGGTGTGTCCTTGCTGGGATGTCTTCTCTGGGGCTCAACTCTTCCTCCCCCTTGGGAAACTGCCTGCTCTCCCACAGCCCTCCTGACCCATATATCCTGCCTCCCTGTATCTTCTGCTCTTTCCCCTTTCCTGGGGTCCACTCTGGGCTCAGCTCCAGGGACCTCCTGCTCCCCCTGCTCCCAGTGAGGGATGAAAAGCTATTGGGATGCCACCACCATTACCATAGATCCCTTGGGGACCGCCCTGTCCCGTGGACGGATCCAGTGCCTTCCACATGGGAACCCTCCCGTCTGTCTGCCTCGGGAGGCTCTTGTTGGGCCCTGATGCCAGCTGTCCCCCCAGAAAGCTCCTCAGGGCATCGCTCCAGGAGTGTGAGGGGCCGTAGATGGAGCTGCCATCCAGCCAGCCTGTCATCTCGTTGGTCTAGGGCAGGCATAAGGAAGGGGCATTAACAGGTGCCAGGATTTCAGTGGAAAAGTGTAAAAAAGGAGGTCTGGAAAGCCCAAGTCAGTTTCTTTTGTTATTGTAAAGCAGCTTGTTTTAACCCTATTTTAACAAGAGCTCTCAGGAAGCAAATAAATACACAGACAATCTCTGTGCAAACTTCAAGAATTAGTGCCAGGTAGATAAAAAGATCAGGTACAGAGTTTTCAAAAGTACACTTGGGATTGTTTTTTCCCCAATTATTTTGCCTATGTCCAGAAGCAGACATCTGTGAGTTCCTGTGTAGGCTGGAAGGGGACTAAACCCATCTCTGGGGAAACTGGGAACACCAGAGCTGTCCCCTCTGATCTCGCAGCAGGAAGTCCCACTGTTCCTGGCAGCATGCTGAGTATCCCCCCTGCCAAATGTTTGCATGGAAACATACTTTTTATAATGAAAACACGCTGGAGTTTCCAATTTTTTAAGTTTTTAAAAACATGACTTGCTAAACTGGTCTCTTCAGGGTTTGTCACATGAAAGGTTCAGGGGGGTATTTCACTTTGGTGATTTTGGCTGGGAAGATCTCCAGCATGAAAGAAATCTGGGGAACATAAGCAGAACAGCAAAATCCAGAGAAATTGGGTGGAAACCCACATTTATTTTCCAAAATGACTGAAATTCAGGGAAGCACTGCAACTTCTTGGCAGTGCCAGCTCAGCTTTATGATACATTATTAAAGATAAGACTTGATGCCTAAAACAATGTGCGATAATTAACTGACTTAATTTCCTTTTCTTTGTCCAGGATTCTTTGACCTTGGGCAATCACTAGTGTTACTCAGTGTGAAACCTGGAAGTTGACTTCGGGTTCATTTCATTGGTTCAAACACTTGAGGCATGTATATTTTTAGGGACATAGAAATGCTCTCATTTTATTTCTGTGAATTCTCTTGGCTGCTACAGACCCCGATGGTGAGTGAAGAAGAATTTAGGATGAAAGGCAAAGAGGAGAGGAAGCCACACCCACCTGTTCCCGAGGGTTGTTGGGGCTCTGCCCTGTCTCTGCTGCCCAGCGGACACGCTGGAAGGGCAGGACCACACCTCCAGTGCCAGCAGGGTCAAACACTGGGTCTCCAGGTGGGATGTGGATGTTGAGGAACTCAGCAGGGCAGCCGGGTTTCTCTGTCTCCAGGATGTCCAGGAGCACATGGAAACCTGACAGACACAAAAGCATGGTCAGCAAGCTGCCAGGACTGCTGCCAGCACCTGGAGCAGGACACCAGGGAGGGCAGCTGTAGGTAGGCTGAGGAGATCACCATGGGTCACCCAGGCCAGGTTGAACAGGGCTTGAAGAAACCTGGCCTGGTGGAACAAGATGACCATTGAGGTCCCTTCAAACCCAAACATTCTGGGATTCTATGATTTCCCAGAGACAGACATCTCTGTGCCTGGACACCTAAGACCTCACTGAGCTCCTGGGAGACAGAAAAAACTGCTCCAACTTGCAGCAGTTCAGCCCAGCATGGCTCCTATTGGATCTGCCTGGTGTTTTTGCCATGGGGCACCTCCACTGCTAAAAGAAATGAGGAAGTTCCCAACTGACAAATATCAGCACTTGGGTCAACTGGCACAGGTCACCAAAAATCCACACAAACTCTCCTAGCTGGCAAAGTCACACCCAAAGCTTTGGGGGTCTGATATCCACATGTGGGTCTGTGGAGGGCTGGGTGAGGAGTGCTCCGATGCATGGCCTTGGGTGTGCGAGAAACACATTTTTCCAACATTTTCCCACCCAAACCACCATTTTTCCAGTGGGTGTAGGGCCCCAGGTCTTACCAAAGAAGACAGCCAGCACAGTTGTGTTCCTGCGGGAGGGCAGCCCCGAGGGTCCCCGAGCTATGGCATTGCTCAGCTGGCGAGCGTTGGGCACGTGGGGCTCCTGCAGTGCCTGGTAGACACCATCTGCATAGTTGGCTGGCAGGAGACGCAGCAGCCTGGCTCCTGCAGCACCAAAAAACATGGAATGGGTTCACAACCATGGCAGGATACATGGATGTGTGTTCAGGTCCCAGAAAACAGCAAGAGGATAGCGTAGGTTCTTAGAGTGGCCAAGAACACACAAGTTTTGGTGTCATCGCCCAAAACTTCTTGCAACACTGGTATCAGTACTCTTTAAACCAGGAGGGATCCTCCATCCCCCATCTTCCTCTCTTCCCGTTGTCCTTCCTTTGCCTGTGTGCATCCCTGTTGCCCCCTGGAGGTCTGGGGTGGTGGCCCAGTGGGTAACTGGAACAATGTTGAGCTGTCCCATGTTGCCTGGGCAATCCTACAAAAGTGTGGTGTTTGCCAGCACCATAGGGAACAGGAGAGGGAACAGCCAGAGAGAGGCAGTGAGACAAGTGTGAACAGGAGAGAGAAACATCCTGATTTTGCACGCACTGCTGGTCCCAAAACTGAAAAGCCCAGAGGCAGGAGGTCATTTCTCACTGATTTTGAAAGGCTTGTCAGCAGTGTGGTGGGCTCCTTTTACTGGAACTCCCCAAAACTGGGAGAAATGCTGAATTCCTGCCTTAGTTTGTGGCTTAGTTTCCATATGTTGGTTTCCAAAAGTTAAGGTCTCATCTGTTTGCTCTAGAAGAGGAAGACCTGGTCTGCCAGGGCTGGTTTTTCCTGCCAGGCTTTGATGTTACCAAAGGGTTGGTGGCACACATGTAATATAGAAGAGCCCTTTGGACTCAGAGGAAGCTGTGGAACTGCCACTGCACCTTGTGCCCATGTGTCACCAGAGCAGTGACCAACGTGGGCTGCCAGAAATGAGGAATCAGAATCATCAATGTTTTAGATAAGATCCTGCCTGATCTGTCCTGGTCCCTGCCTCAGGGACATCTAGAGTTGAGCCTATGGGCTGGCTGCAGGCACGAGGAAATAGTTCACCAGTGGCACAGGGAAATCCCAAATGCCTCTCCCAGTACCAACCAGGACATGGTACCAGCTCTCTGCAGGGCAGGAAATCAATAGGTTCAGCATACCTCGACCATGAACTCTTCTGCCTTGTGTTGAATCCTGGTTGAACTGCATGTTGATTTTGGCTAAAGATGGTTTTTTGCAGCTCTGTGATCCCTGACCATCACAGAAACACTCGCTGACAACAGCTGGGTCCTCCCTGCCTTGGATACTCTGAGTCATCTCACAAAGGCACAGCTTTGCTCTAGGACTGATCCAACACCAGCGTGACCTGCAGATTGTGCCTGGGCCACAGCAAAACATGGCAATGCCCAGACATGGGCTGTCTGCCCCTTCCATAGTGCTCTAACAGGGCTCTCAGGTGCCTCTAGGCACCACTGAAGGCCATGGGAGGTGGCACTGTCTGCTGACCTGCCTGGGTCAGGCTCAGGTCAGAAAGGTTTCTCTCTCAGGCACAAAGCAAGCCAGATGTCCGAGGGGCAGCTCAGCTCAGCCCATCCCACCATTCCCATCCCAAGGCACTCACCCACGGAGCCATGGCTGTGGTGCAGCAGGTTGTTGTACCATCCATCATAGCGCTGGACCTCCCAGGAGATGCTCTCCTGGGCTCCTGGAAGAGACAAGATCCACTTCATCAGCAGCAAGAAAAAAGCATGAAACAAGCACCATCACTAGAGAATTATACGTATATTGTGATATTTTCCCATATTCTTTCTGAAGCTTCCCAAATATGCAGTTTTTCAGACAAGTTTTGCACTCCTTTTGAGGGAAAATAGCTAAAATTAGAAATTCATGCTTGTGATCCTGATGTTCCCAGATCAATTTGTGGCCACCACCAGTCTAATCCCAAAAGACATTCCTTTTCTTCTTCCCTCTCACTGGATCAGAAACTTCTCCTTACTTCTGATTCCTACAACATCCATGTGAGTCAAGGAAAGACTTGGTGCTTTTGCATCAGCATCAGCCTTATTTCCTTTGTGTTAATTTTTATTACTTTTAATTTTCACTTTGCTAATATTAGCAAAGACTTCCTGTTCCAGCTTACAAGCTGTGTACTGATCACAGCTGCCATAGGGCAGTCTCAGCCTGCACTTTGGTCCAATTTTTTCTTTTTTCCTCACAAACTGCATCATGTGTTGGGAGGAGACCATAAACATCACCTGGTTCCATTCACCCTGCCATGGGCAGAGACAACTTCCACTAGATTAAGCTGCTGTGATATGGTCCTGTGGGCCAGAAGAAATTCCCCTGAAGGGCATCAACCACCCAGGATCTCCCCCTGGGTTCCCTTCCCCAAAATCACACTTACTCCCCAAGGTCCATGCTCCAACCAGAACCACAACCAAACTCAACATCATTGCTGCAGGTTGCATCAGCCACTGGGTCTTTGGAAGCAGCAACCTGCAAATGGAGAGGAGAGGGAGGGAGCTGGAGGTGAGCTGTTCCTGGAGGCTGGAAACATGGAAAGACCAAAACCTCAGCTCCTTTTTGTGGTTTCTGCTGCTGGGTAAAATCTCACTGCTGCCATCATCCATCAGCAGTGTCTCCTGATTTGGGCTCTGGGAAGTTGGCAGGAGTCCTGTGAGACCCCATCACCTTGGGAAAGTTCTGTCAGGATGTGTCAGCTGACCTGAGAACTCCTTTCTGCTGGAGCAGGACCGGTGGCCCTGCCTTGGGGTATCCCAGTTACAGACCCACAGCCCATTTTCTAGTTGTGTCTGCTCCATTACAGAAAGCCCTTCATTACAGAAACAGGCACATTTCAGCTGGGAATTTTTCCTGCATTGACCCACCCAAGCAAGTCCAGCTGTGAACCCAATGGAGAAGCCTCAGCACACAGTCAGACATCCCAAAGTGTGTGAGTACTGCAGAGAAGACAACTTGATCCTCTCTGAGCTAACCTGATGGCTGTCCCTCCTGACCAGCCTTCCTCATGATGCTTTACCCACCTCCCTTTCCACAAAAGCCCTGGATCCAGAGCAGATTTCATCACTGGGAGCTGAACATTTAAAATCCCAGGCAACACCTGGCAGAAGAGAGGGATTCCCAGTTCTGAACTGTGAAGTGATTTAGAGTCACAAATGTGACAATTCCACTTATCACTGGCTTTCCATGCACAGAAATGCCAAACTTGAATTTAACTCCATTTAACTCCACGACAGGGTTTTCCACTGAATATGGCTCTCTGTCCCTGTTTCAGTGTGTATCCAAAGATCAGCACTATTTCAGAAGAGCTGTGCTGCCAAGAGATGCAGCAACACAAAGGTTTCAGCTTTTCCTACACCGCTCTGTCACATCCAAATTAATGTTTTCATTTTTTTTTTCATTATTTTAATTAAAACTTAAATAAAATCTGGGTTTGGAAAGGCTTCCACATTACCAGCAGCTCTGTAGGTTTTATTTTTGATTTCCTGAGAGTTGCAGTGGGGATTTTTCACCTGCAACTCCCAGTGGTACAAACTGCAAAACATGAGTTCATATTGCACTGTCTGCTTGGAAAACAAAGTGGTCTGAGACTTAAATATTATCATTTGCATTCACATTAATTACATTCATCAATTCAAACACTCATCACCAGGCTGTGAGCAGAGCATGTAACCCGTGGTCAGTCCTTCTGCCAGAGATTCCTGTACTTTCCGTCTTTTGTATTAGAAAATAAGTTGTGTCTCAAGAAGTGACATTTCCACGCTCCTTGACCATCACAACAGCTCTTCCATCCTACATCCTTTCCACCCCACAGCCCAGTGCTGAGCATGGTCTGGTGGATGTGAGATTTACATTGTGCAGCTGGGGGGAACTAGAGGCTCTGTGAGCCCCGTTCCGTACAAAGAACATGAAAGTTTGGCTAATGGTGACACATGGAGACACCTGTGACCTCTGGCAGGAGTGGCAGAGTGCTGTCACCATCACCACATGGGACTGGGACTCTCCTGCCTGAAAGCTCTCCCTGTTGAAGCAGCCCCTTCCCTGAGCATCAGCAGCATCTGCTGACTTGTGGGGAGAGGTCCACACAGCCTCCTGTGCTGGATAAAGCAAGACACAGCTACAGACCCCAGAGACACAGCTGGATTCATCTCCTCCTGACTCAAGATGTATAACCCCCACCCAGAGTGAGGTCTGAAAGTGCCACAGAAGCAGCTCAAGAGACACAGAGCAAAGCCAAGGCTCAAAGCACATCACCACAGCCACAGCACAGATTGTCTCCCCCTTCCCCCTGGGTCTTCTCATAGAGTTCCAGCTCAAAGGGCTTCAAAATTCCTTCTGTCACTGAGCACACCTCCCTTTTCCTCAGGTACGGGAATTACTCATGTCCCAAGCCGTGAGATAAGATACCAGTTCTCATGAACCCTTTATCTCCTTATGCCGCAGAAATTAAAATCTATTTATAGCCTTATCAATCCAAGACTCTGGAGGTTTTCCTGTCTGGATCATGGTCAATGTGATACAGTAACAGTGGTGATCTTGCAGACTGATCTTGGAAGCCCATGATGCAGCTTGCTGAGGGAAAGCTTGGCAAGTGGATTATTTCCACAGCATTGTCAGGCTTTCCAGGAATATTGTAATGATGAGCCCTCCAGACTCTGCTTTTCCACAGGTTCCCTGTGCCACCTTTGAAAACTCATTCCCTTCCTCTGAAATTAAGCTTGTCAGCCTTGTCTTCTCCCATCAGAGAGCCCCTGTGCCCTGTCAAAGCCTGGAGTTTCACATCCCTCCAAAAATCACATGTCAGTGCAAACACACAGCTTCCCACAGAGCAAGGACCTCCTGTTCCACCTGATCCCAGCAGGTTTGGCTCCCCTAAAGCTGGGGCTTCAGCCTCCAGGAGTCTCCTGGGCTCTCCCCGGAGCCACAGGTCAGCTGGGATTGTGGAACACCCCAGCGTCCTGAGAGAGCATCAGCCCCATGGCAGAACCTAAGTGTGGTCACCCCGAGGACAGTAGGTCCAAGGCATTCCAGAAGCCTGGAGCCTGATCCCTATGGTCCTTGGGAGTCACAGCTAATTTCTATCCCTTGCCAGTGCTGGTGGGACACACGTGGGGGCTGCCACCTTCCCCCACACACCAGTCAGTCCTGGGATTTCAGAACGGGCTACACGTCCCCAGCCTTGGATCCCAGAGTATCCTAGAGATGTGCACACTCCATGGACAATCTGCACACAGGGATGATGAAATGGTGTCTCCAGCTTCTCCCTGTGGCCGGATGCCCCAGTGCCCCAGAGCACAGCAGGGACTCTGTCCCCTGCAGGAACGTGAGGGGTCCCTGCCCGCGCCTGCGGTGTCCTGTCCCCACGCAGGGACAGGCTCTGTCCCTCTGTGCCTTCTCCCTCCTCGGCAGGGATGTGCGTGGTTCCACCGCACCCTGCAGGTGAGGACACGCACGGCCCCAGCTCATCACCAAAGAGCCCTCAGGACGTGCAGCAAGTGACACGGGGACACGGCCCGACCCCTTCCATCCCCCGGGCACGGCCCCATCCCAACGTATCCCCACAGCAGGAAAAGGAGGAGCGGCAGCAATCCCTGTACCCTCCAGATTTGACAACAGAACCCCCCGCAGGTCACAGCGTGTACGGCCCTGGCTGCGCGTCCCCGCGCGGGGGCACGGCAGTCAGGCGCGCTCCCGCAGCTTCCCCGCGAGTGGGAACCCGCGCGGTCCCGATCCCGCGGGCCCACCCCACCCACACAAGCTGGAACACGCGTGCCCTCGGTCCCTCAGACATTCTTCCAAGTGTGGACACGCGTGGCCCTCAGAGACACCCACAACGGGGATTGTGACAGTCCCGGATCCTTC